>JAXCGZ010019049.1:0-2500 GCA_037179515.1 Halocaridina rubra
TTTATGTGTGTAGCCTGAACCCGTAATAACAGCAAATGATTAATTTTATTATAATAATTATAAGGAATAGTAGTAGTAGTAGTAGTAGTAGTAGTAGTAGTAGTAGTAGTAGCAAAAATTTACTATGAGATTGTAGGGAACTGTTTTCAGCTGAAATTTATTAACCATCCAATATTAATTTCTCTTGAAGGTACTTCATCAAACGCCCGGTATAATTTACAAAGATGTATAACATCTGAACTCTTTTCCTCTCGCTGATGATCGCCTGGTCTCTGTTCAAGCATACAGCAGGCATAAAAGAAACTAATACTGGTAATATATTGCAAGAGGCAGAGGAGACATCAAGTAACATGTCAATTCGGTTTCCAGACACTCTGATGACCACAGAACAATCAACAGCATTTCTTCACCAAGTCTCTAATTCTGCTGTCGGACATCGTACACCATCTCCTCTCTTTTCTAGGTCAGTTACATAAGCTTTAACAAACGCAATTTCCGGAATATAAAACTTCGAAATATATAAAGAATCTAAGTTTCCGCCTTGTGCTTCAGAATATAATATAACAGACAACGAAATTGAAGAATGTCACTGGAAAAATTTTACAGACTATATCACATGCTACAGAGATAATATTACTTTCTCAATTTGCTTAAAAGCTGAGCCGTTGCTATTTTTCAGTAACAACAGTGAGTTTATCAATTATGTTAATGGTATTTTGAATGAAGACTTTAAAATCTACAAGTACACTTTAATGCATGCTTGTTCACTAGCAAGCAGTATTACAGGCGGTGTTACGCTATCTGGGAGCGTTCCGATATTAAAACTCAGCCATCAAGCATTTGTGATGATATATGATCAGCGTGTCATTAATACTTGCCTGCCAATATTTCGGGTCTTCAGCTCCTGCCAGGAAAATGAGATGATCATCCTATGTTCAGATAATGGCCTGATGATCATTTTCTTTCCGGGAGGCTGCAAACTACCAGAGACGATAAAAGGAATCTTTGAAATCACATTGCTCTCCTCAGTGCTCCAGAACAATGTCAAAATGATGGACTATATATGTGAAGGTCATCAGGAAATTTTTGAGGACAAGATAAACGGTTACCAGCTGTATTCATACCACTAAATCAGACGTATTCAATAGTAACAGCCTACAGATTTAATCAGAGAATAAATACATACTGGCCTTGTTGTTATTCTTTCTATCGAATAATATGGAAGGAAGACTCCAAGGCAGCTGGCCTGGCACCAAACTGGAGTTAGCTACCAGCCAAGTTTCGAGGCGGAGAGATAGCTTTCAAGACATTCCAAGGATTAACAGGATTATTTGGCATGATTGGAAATGTAATTGTGTTATCAGTCATGCTCAGTAGGGGCCATCGAAGAGAAGCTTCAAGCTTTCTAAGAACATCTTTATCGGATGCAGATTTTCAGACAAGTATCTTTGTAGTATCGCCAGCATTCTTTGATAGTGTTGACATCATTAATGGAGGTCCAAATGTTATGAGTGCCTTTTTTCAATATCCGGTAAATCTAAGCTGCATAGCTAATCAGCTAAATGTTTCACAGTCTGATCTGCATTACATTACACACGAAGAGAACGGTAAAAGCTTTGGTGGATATTTCCTAAACGTTGAGCCTAACCTTATTCAAAACAGAATTTCCGGAAGTCTTAATACAAAAAGGCCTACTTTCCCGTATTTCGATTACTCCAATGGTTTGTTTAAAGTAATGAGAGCTCAGTTCCTCTGTTTAACGTCGTGTGTCACGATTATTTTAATGTTTTTCCTCAGCATAGAAAGATGCATTATATGGTGGCGTCCTTTAAAGTACAGTCAAATTTACACGCTGGAGAGAGTGAGGAAAGTCATCGTTTTCTCCTGGATATTTGGCATTGTGTCATTAATTCTGATTTCACATGGGAACTTAACTACAGTGTACTGGAACACAATTACGAAACTAACCCATGGATTTCGCAATACTGATTTACTCAAAAACACTCCCCTTATAGTTATCGCCGTCATTGCCTGGCACCTTAGGTATTGCTACGATAATTTTCTCCATACTGGCCCCTGTCGCCTTCTGTGTAGAGCAAGCTAAAGTTGCGGAGGAAAGGAAACAACTGGATATGAGATTCACGCATTTATTTTTAAAAGGAGAGCCTCTATATTGCGATATCTCTGATAATGATAACCGTTTTATACATTGTTGCTTACACACCCGTTGAGGTTATGATTCTTTACAACCACAATCAGCTTAAGTATAAATTCTACCCTGTCACTTTATTTGTCATGTGGTGGATATTACTGGCTGGATGCACAGTTAATCCTTACATATACAATATGAGAAGCAGACAGTTCAAAAGTGATTTGGCAGAATCCATACAGGGCCTCCTACCTGAATCCCTGAAGCCGAGGATGAAGCCGTGCATCACACACTCCCAAAACAGACTGAATAGGTTTCTAGTACATCCAGATAATAATGCCAAAAATACTG
>JAXCGZ010019049.1:10000-70000 GCA_037179515.1 Halocaridina rubra
GAGTTTGCATTGTACATAAGAACATAAGAACATAAGAATAGAGGACACTGCAACATGCCTACTGGCACACACGAGGCAGCTCCATTTTTGAATTGTATTTTCAGCATGTCTAACCTATTCTATTCTACTCTACTTATTTATTCTGTTTTTCTTTTTATGATTTTTCTAATAAGCACTAACCTATTCATACCCACCCTACCTCTGTCATATGTCTGTCTAATCTACATTTGAAGGTGTCTAAGGTATTGGCATTTACTATCATACTAGGAAGCTTGTTCCATGCATCAGCTACTCTATTACCAAACCAATTTTTACCAATTTCCCTTCTGAACCTAAATTTATCAAGCTTAAATCCATTATTACGAGTTCTGGTTTGATCATGAATTTTTAAAACTTTATTAATATCTCCCTTGTTAATCCCTTTAAACCATTTATACACTTCAATCATATCCCCCCTAACTCTTCGCCTCTCTAGAGAATGTAGATTAAGTTTTTTTAATCTGTCCTCATATGGTAGATTTCTGATATTGTGTATCATCTTGGTCATTCTTCGTTGCACTCTCTCCAAGGATTCAATTTCCATTCTATAATAGGGTGACCAGAATTGCACAGCATAATCTAAATGGGGCCTAACTAATGCAAGATAGAGCTGCAAAATAACTTTTTCCGTCCTATTGAACATAAGAACATAAGAACATAAGAACATAAGAATAGAGGACACTGCAACATGCCTACTGGCACACACGAGGCAGCTCCATTTTTGAATTGTATTTTCAGCATGTCTAACCTATTCTATTCTACTCTACTTATTTATTCTGTTTTTCTTTTTATGATTTTTCTAATAAGCACTAACCTATTCATTCCCACCCTACCTCTGTCATATGTCTATCTAATCTACATTTGAAGGTGTCTAAGGTATTGGCATTTACTATCCTACTAGGAAGCTTGTTCCATGCATCAGCTACTCTATTACCAAACCAATTTTTACCAATTTCCCTTCTGAACCTAAATTTATCAAGCTTAAATCCATTATTACGAGTTCTGGCTTGATCATGAATTTTTAAAACTTTATTAATATCTCCCTTGTTAATCCCTTTAAACCATTTATACACTTCAATCATATCCCCCCTAACTCTTCGCCTCTCTAGAGAATGTAGATTAAGTTTTTTTAATCTGTCCTCATATGGTAGATTTCTGATATTGTGTATCATCTTGGTCATTCTTCGTTGCACTCTCTCCAAGGATTCAATTTCCATTCTATAATAGGGTGACCAGAATTGCACAGCATAATCTAAATGGGGCCTAACTAATATGTCTAAAATTAAAATCGCCTACAATGCAAACTCTATTTGACCTGCTCACTTTAGAAATTTCATCGTATATAACTTGCGACTCTATATTATCTAGATCAGGTGGTCTGTAGACTACTCCTACAACTAGACTTTCTATATTATTTTTAATTTCAACCCATAAGGTTTCTGAATTTAGATTTGTCTTAATTCCAGACTTAATGCAGCTTCTGAGGCTATCTTCAATATACATAATTACCCCTCCCCCTCTTTTATCTGCACTACGATCAGCATTATAAAGTTTATATCCTGTAATTATGTACTCAGCTTTAAGGTGTTTGCTTTCTAATTTAATCCAACTTTCACTAATGCATATTATATCCGGTCTCTCACTACATACTATGGCTCTCAGTTCTTCTATCTTGTTACCTAAACTACGGCTATTTGTATAATATACTTTTAAACTTTCTCTAGCTTCACCCTTCTTGTGGCTATTCTTTTTGTTAATATTTGTTCTATGTAACAAATGGTTCTTATCCTTAGACTCCCAGTTATTTGACCAACTATTTACTGAACCCTTACTGACTAATTTCTCTGCACAAGTATTAATCATTTCATTATTTGTGTCTAACAAAACCCCCCTACCTCTCTGTCTATCATACCAGCCAATACCGAGACACCTGAATTAGAAAGATGCACTCCATCCCTTGCATACATATGCTTACGACTAGTGAAGTGATCCCACCCGTCTATAAAACCTATATTATTCTCTCGACAGAAGACTTTCATCCTAGCATTTACTCCTATAGCTCGAGACCACCACTCTGAACTTTGGCTAAGCCTAGGGAGAATACCACACATCACAGGAACTGCACCCCTTTTCCTAATCTTATCCAGGGCTTGTCTATACAACCTAATCAGCTCTTCACTTCTACCATCCTGCACGTCATTTCCCCCAGCTATCAAACAAACAACATCTTTTTTCTCAATCCAGCTATTTATTGACTCACCCACCTTCTTCATACCTGCTCCAGGGAAAAAATATTTTCCTCTAACTCTATGCCTGAGTTTCCTGTCTACATATCTGCATAATGAATCCCCTACAATTACCAAAGAACGAGACTTATCCGGAGGATGGGTTACTCCGACCTTGGGAGACTTACCTAGGCTCTTGACCTGAGAGCTTTTCCCACTTCCATTTTTACGATCGCTAGTACACCTATCTGACTCTATGGTTCCTGAAGAATTGCTGCCGCCACTGTCACATTCATCTCTAAGTGACCTAAATGAATTAGCAACCTGTAGTCTAAAAGTATCATTTTTCTTAAGAACCATTTTCGTTGAACCCTTATTCACAACTTTCCAGTCGTCTTCATTATTCAATCGACCCTTCCTGGTTAACACCTCTACTTTACATCTCAGATCCCTGTTCTCCTCAGCTAAGGATCTGACCTCCTGCCTGACTGCGGCCAACTCATTTCTTAAATTAAAAATGAGTTTGCTTGCGTCAGACGAGGACAAATCCCCAGCACAGCCACAAACAGCACCAACAACGACACAACTACCAACACCACTACCACTAACACCACCAGCACAAAGAACACCACCACTCTCCATTGTACTAAGTTTGGTCAAGATTAGAGCTACTGGAAGCACGTTCTCACTGGATGAACCCAGGAACTAAACTAGGCGATTTTAATTTTAGACATATTAAGTGGGAAACCATAACAGGTGATAGTAGCTCTAAGGAGTTTTTGGAAGTAGTAGAAGACAATTTCCTTTCTCAGCATGTACATAAAGCAACACGGGGGGTAAATACACTAGATTTAGTTCTTAGTAATAGAGAGAATTTGGTTACAAATTTAGAAGTTGGTGAAAAATTGGGCAACAGTGACCATGATTCCATTAGATTTAACATAATTTTCAAGGAAACTATAAAGGAAAATAAGAATATTGTTCCAAACTTTAGAGCAGGAGATTTTGAGGGCTTAAAAACTAAATTATCTAATGAGGCATGGGAAGGGATTTCTGGGGTACAGATGTGGGTAGTTAATCCAGCAGGTCAGGTCGCAGGTAGCGGATTACCCCGAAAATTGAGTACCACATGCCAAGGATTATCACAAGATAAGATCAATACATTAAATTCTCTCACAGGAAAGAACAGCAGCCCGTCAGTTAATATAAATTTGGATGAGGAATATAACAATTTTGTCATGACTCTTAAGAATAGTCAGAGAGACTATATTCCCATGAAACATTGCAGATCAAGAAAAAATGACCCTAAATGGATGAACAATAGAATAAAGAATCTTATAGGTATTAAAAGAGGAATATACAGGAAACTAAAAAGAGGTGAAGAGCAGGTGAGGCAGCAATATATACAGTTAAACAGGGAAGTTAAAAAGATAGTTAGAGAGTCAAAAAGAAAATACGAAGTTAGAATAGCAGGAGAAGCTAAAGAAAATCCTAAAGGGTTTTATCAACATTATCAAACAAAATTTAAGGAAAAAGTCGGACCAATTGAAGTAGCCAATGGCCATATCACAGATGACGATAAAGTGATGTGTACATGTTTAAATGATTATTTCTTATCTGTATTTACAAATGAAAACTTGGAAAATATTCCGGAAGTAGAATCCATTTACAGAGACAGTCCCGATAATATACTTAGTTCAATAAATATTACGAGAGAGGAGGTAATAAAAGAAATAGATAAATTAAAGGCTCATAAATCTCCGGGACCTGATGGAATATATGCTAGAATATTAAAGGAATGCAAGGAAGAGCTTAGTTGTCCTCTAACTGCATTATTTAATAATTCAATAAAATTAGGATCGGTACCCATGGAGTGGAAATTGGCAGATGTGGTACCAATATTTAAAAAAGGAGAACGTGTTAAAAAGAATAATTATAGGCCGGTAAGTTTAACGTCAACAGTGGGTAAGATTCTAGAATCCATAATTGCAAATAAAATAAGGGCACATCTAGAATTACACAGACTGATAAAACTTTCACAACACGGGTTTCTTAAGGGTTTTTCGTGCCTTACAAACCTACTGTCTTTTTATTCAGAAGTTTACGAGGCAGTAGATTGTGGCAAAGAATATGATACAATATATCTAGATTTTAGCAAAGCTTTTGATAGAGTTCCTCACAAAAGATTAGTTAAAAAGCTGGAAGCTCATGGTATAGGAGGAGCTGTGCTCAGATGGATCAAACAATGGTTGAAAGACAGAAAACAGAGGGTTTGCATAAATGGAGAGAAATCAGAGTGGGGCTCGGTTACTAGCGGGGTACCACAAGGCTCGGTACTGGGTCCTCTATTATTCATCGTATATCTAAATGATCTGGATTCGGATATCAGTAGTAACCTAAGTAAATTCGCAGACGACACTAAAATAGGTAGAACTATAAATGGAAAAGAAGACATTCATGCTTTACAGGAAGATCTAAATAGATTATCTGAATGGTCGGACAAATGGCAAATGGAATTTAATGTTGAAAAATGTAAAGTAGTTAAAATGGGTACTATAAAAGACAATACTAGTTATAAGCTAAATAACCATGAAATCATGAGTTCTCAGTGTGAAAGGGATTTGGGAGTTCTTGTGAGTAGTAGTCTTAAGCCAAGAGAGCAATGCACAGCAGTCAGAAATAAAGCAAACAGAATTTTAGGATTTATCTCAAGAAGCGTCAGCAATAGGACGGAAAAAGTTATTTTGCAGCTCTATCTTGCATTAGTTAGGCCCCATTTAGATTATGCTGTGCAATTCTGGTCACCCTATTATAGAATGGAAATTGAATCCTTGGAGAGAGTGCAGCGAAGAATGACCAAGATGATACACAATATCAGAAATCTACCATATGAGGACAGATTAAAAAAACTTAATCTACATTCTCTAGAGAGGCGAAGAGTTAGGGGGGATATGATTGAAGTGTATAAATGGTTTAAAGGGATTAACAAGGGAGATATTAATAAAGTTTTAAAAATTCATGATCAAACCAGAACTCGTAATAATGGATTTAAGCTTGATAAATTTAGGTTCAGAAGGGAAATTGGTAAAAATTGGTTTGGTAATAGAGTAGCTGATGCATGGAACAAGCTTCCTAGTATGATAGTAAATGCCAATACCTTAGACACCTTCAAATGTAGATTAGATAGACATATGACAGAGGTAGGGTGGGTATGAATAGGTTAGTGCTTATTAGAAAAATCATAAAAAGAAAAATAGAATAAATAAGTAGAGTAGAATAGAATAGGTTAGACATGCTGAAAATACAATTCAAAAATGGAGCTGCCTCGTGTGTGCCAGTAGGCATGTTGCAGTGTCCTCTATTCTTATGTTCTTATGTTCTTATATTATTTTTAATTTCAACCCATAAGGTTTCTGAATTTAGATTTGTCTTAATTCCAGACTTAATGCAGCTTCTGAGGCTATCTTTAATATACATAATTACCCCTCCCCCTCTTTTATCTGCACTACAATCAGCATTATAAAGTTTATATCCTGTAATTATGTACTCAGCTTTAAGGTGTTTGCTTTCTAAATTAATCCAACTTTCACTAATGCATATTATATCCGGTCTCTCACTACATACTATGGCTCTCAGTTCTTCTATCTTGTTACCTAAACTACGGCTATTTGTATAATATACTTTTAAACTTTCTCTAGCTTTACTCTTCTTGTGGCTATTCTTTTTGTTAATATTTGTTCTATGTAACAAATGGTTCTTATCCTTAGACTCCCAGTTATTTGACCCACTATTTACTGAACCCTTACTGACTAATTTCTCTGCACAAGTATTATTTATTTCATTATTTGTGTCTAACAAAACCCCCCTACCTCTCTGTCTATCATACCAGCCAATACCGAGACACCTGAATTAGAAAGATGCACTCCATCCCTTGCATACATATGCTTACGACTAGTGAAGTGATCCCACCCGTCTATAAAACCTATATTATTCTCCCGACAGAAGACTTTCATCCTAGCATTTACTCCTATAGCTCGAGACCACCACTCTGAACTTTGGCTAAGCCTAGGGAGAATACCACACATCACAGGAACTGCACCCCTTTTCCTGATCTTATCCAGGGCTTGTCTATACAACCTAATCAGCTCTTGACTTCTACCATCTTGCACGTCATTTCCCCCAGCTATCAAACAAACAACATCTTTTTTCTCAATCCAGCTATTTATTGACTCACCCACCTTCTTCATACCTGCTCCAGGGAAAAAATATTTTCCTCTAACTCTATGCCTGAGTTTCCTGTCTACATATCTGCATAGTGAATCCCCTACAATTACCAAAGAACGAGACTTATCCGGAGGATGGGTTACTCCGACCTTGGGAGACTTACCTAGGCTCTTGACCTGAGAGCTTTTCCCACTTCCATTTCTACGATCGCTAGTACACCTATCTGACTCTATGGGTCCTGAAGAATTACTGCCGCCACTGTCACCTTCATCTCTAAGTGAACTAAATGAATTAGCAACTTGTAGTCTAAAAGTATCATTTTTCTTAAGAACCATCTTCGTTGAACCCTCTATTACCAAACCAATTTTTACCAATTTCCCTTCTGAACCTAAATTTATCAAGCTTAAATCCATATATATATATATATATATATATATATATATATATATATATATATATATATATATATATATATATATATATATATATATATATATATATATATATATATATATATATATATATATATATATATATATATATTAAAGTACCTGTCAATTCAAACGGAAAATTGTGGAATCTTCCCTCATTGAAATGAAGGACAATTCCAATCTATCTAGGAGGCAATGGACCCCTGACATAATTGATAAAGCCCTTCTGAAGCGCTGCCTCAACGAAGTTATCCCTCAAGATAAACCCCCAACCAGATTATAGTCGTTATTGTGTGTTTTGGTTGTATTAGGATTTATATATGTATTTCATTATGTATGCTCTTGTATATGGGGATGTGTGTACAGATATTGTTATATGTATATATCTATATGTGCATATTTATTAATATTCTTTTAATTATAAAAATTTGTTGGGGATTATCTTCTTTCAGATCCTTTATCATTTTAAGGATTAACATTTTCCTTTGTTAATGGTTTAATGATCTTGGCGACTTGTTTGTTGAGGATAATTCGCATGGATTAGACCTGTCCTGTTATCATAAAATTTTTTTAATCCCTCAGGTCTCATGAGTCTTTTTGTTTACGTCTCCTCCATCTTTGTTATTTTTTCTCAGTTGTGCTTGAGAAGGGATCCAGTTAGGATCCGAAATATAGCATTGTTTTATAAGTTTTGTTTCACTGATGGGCTTCCTTACTATTTAGTGCTGTATGCTAACAGTTTGTACTTATATATATATATATATATATATATATATATATATATATATATATATATATATATATATATATATATATATATATATATATATATATATATATATATATATATATGTTACTGCCACCCATGGCGGTAGAGAGAGAGAGAGAGAGAGAGAGAGAGAGAGAGAGAGAGAGAGAGAGAGAGAGAGAGAGAGAGAGAGAGAGAGAGAGAGAGAGAGAGAGAGAGAGAGAGAGAGAGAGAGAGAGAGAGAGAGCAGCAACATATGTATATACAGAGAGAGAGAGAGAGAGAGAGAGGCGCCATGGAGTGTCAGGATAGACACTATAGGCCTTTGTTCTAGCCTAGTAAGCATAATTGATACACTGACATTCTATATGAGAGAAGAGGAAGACAGAGACTGACTGGATTCGAGAGCAGACGTAATATTCAGAGGATTCACTCTGGGCCTCAATTACGTAAGTTATGAGAAGCTAACTGCATTAACCTGTAAGAATTAAAATGTAGCATAAAATGATAAATTGAGAGTAAGGATGAAGACATTAACTAAATACACCTGTGTAATGTAGATTTGTATAATGTATTCAATGATTAATAGTTGCTGTTTTATGGCTTCTAGGCAAACCGTACCTATAAACTTGACTGCCTTAAAGGCGTCAATAGTTTGCGTAAAGCCTAGAGGAAGATGATGAAGACCAGATGCTGAGGAGACAACCGCTAGACTACGTCACAGTGGAGAGACTACGGCAACGAAGTAATCAGCTGAAATGAGTCAGAGTGGTGAGCGACCGTGAACGAAATATACTGGGGACGAGCATTTGAGAGAACTTCAAAGCGAGGATCGAGAAAAGACGCAAAAGTCTATGTAGTGAAACACGAAATTTCAACCCCCCCCAAAAAAAAAAAAAAAAAATTCACATAATACATTTCAGCGGCTAATAGAGAGATGAGTCTCGACCCAGGTAAGGCATAATTTAAGAATTGTGATAGACAGAGGATCACCTGAGAGCTGGTGTATGGAGGAACAGACAAATATGGCATTGTAGAGAGTGTGCCGGCGGCAACATAGGTGAATAATAAAGGTTGAAACATAGTGATAACTGATTGAACATTGTTGTGAGTTGTGTTGAAGGTCTCAGCAGATCTAAAAATTAATTATTGCAACGGGGGGAGTGCTTACACCTAGAGGGAGAGTGAAGGACAGATTGAAGAGCATTAAAGGCATAAGCAACGGCTCATGAAGCCAAGTAATTAGCCAGATTTGAGTAATGTTAAAGGTATAAGCAACGGCTCATGATGTCAAGTAATTAGCTGGATTTGAGTAATGTACAATAGCAGTAAGGAAATTGTCAGGTTATTACGGGATGATATACTTCAACAAAGGTGAATAATAAAGGTGAACATAGTGATTACTGATTGAACATTGTTGTGGGTTGTGTTGAAGGTCTCAGCACACCTAAAAATTAATTATTGCAACGGTGCTTACACCTAGAGGGAGAGTGAAGGACAGATTGAAGAGCATTAAAGGTATAGGGAACGGCTCATGAAGCCAATGTACAATAGCAGTAAGGAAATTGTTTAGGTTATTACGTAATTGGTATAGCATAAAGGTTAATGCAGTTAGGAGATATTTATCTTAACAGTAGAATTGAAACAAATTAGTAGGGCTCATATTCATGTACTTGCAAAGTCTGTTCTAAATGCTATCGGTTACTAGGTGCATGACGTGTTGGCTACAGTAGTATGAACGGAGGAGGTTTTCCCTCCGCAACGTGGGAGCAGAGTTCAGGTGTCCCTCCGCAGTGCTACAGTGGTATGTAAGCTACAGTGGTTTGAATGGAGGAGCTTTTCCCTCTGCAACGTGGGAGCGGAGTTCAGGTGTCCCTCTGCAGTGCTACAGTGGTAAGTAAGATACAGTGGTTTGAACGGAGGAGGTTGTCCCTCCGCAATGTGGAGAGTAGAGTTCAGGTGTCCCTCCGCAGTGCTACAGTGGTAAGCAAACAAACAAATAAACAAACAAACACTTATTTCCATTTTTGTACAATGGTTATTCTTATGCAATCTAAAAGTAACTTATAAGTAGATATATAATTGAACTAATAAGTAAGAGGTTAATACATACTGTTAAATTAAATAATGGTATCCTAAAAAATAATAATACTGTAATAAAATGTTAACAATAATGTTAATAATAAAGTAAACTACAGTGGTAGAAACAGAGGAGGTTTTCCCTCCGCAATGTGGAAGCGGAGTTCTGGTGTCCCTCCGCAGTGCTACAGTAGTGTTAAAGGAGGAGGTTTTCCCTCCGCAACATGGGAGCAGAGTTCAGGTGTACCTCCGCAATGTTAGAGTGGTAAGTAAGCTACAGTGGTATGAACAGAGGAGGTTGTCCCTCTGTGACATGATAGAGGAGTTAAGGTGTTCCTCCACAACGCTACAGTGGTAAGAACGGAGGAGGTTTTCCCTCCGCAACGTGGGAACCGGAGTTGAGATATCCCTCTGGAGTGTTACAGTGGTAAGTAAGCTACAGTGGTATGAACGGAGGAGGTTGTCCCTCCGCAACATGAGAGCGGAGTTAAGGTGTTCCTCCGCAATGCTACAGTGGTAAGTTTGCTACAGTGGTAAGAACAGAGGAGGTTTTCCCTCTGCAACGTTGGAACCGGAGTTGGGATATCCCTACGGAATGCTACAGTGGTAAGTTAGCAACAGTGGTAAGTACGGAGGAGGTTTTCCCTTCACGAAGTGGGAAGCGGAGTTGAGGTATCTCTCCGCAGTGCTACAGTGGTATGAACATAGCAGGTTTTCCTTATGTAATGTGGGAAGCGGGGTGGAGGTATCCCTCTGGAATGCTACAGTGGTAAGTTAGCTACAGTCCATACGCCATTTTACAGAGGTAAGCTAGCTACAGTGGTATGAATGGAGGAGGTTTTCCCTCCGCAACATGGGAATCGGAGTTGAGGTATCCCACCGCAGTGCTACAGTGGTGTGAACGTAGGAGGTTTTTCCAACCGCAATATAGGAAGCGAAGTTAAGGTATCCCTCCGTAGTGCAGGACCTGTTGACAAACCAAAGCGGAGTTGAAATTACCCTTCCGTAATGGTAAAAACGCAGTTAAGGTTATCCATCCGCAGCGTCAGCTTAGTCCGACTGAGGAAAGAGGCAGATTGCTTACCCAAATAAGAAATGGAGGCAAACGATAAGAATAGGATATTGAATATAGAAAAGGGAAGCCCTAGGATGTGGACGACAACTGAAGGCGAGAATCAAGATGCCAAGATAATTACAAGAACAGATATAGAGACACACGTGACTGAACGGCATGGTGAACTGACAGGTGAGGCACAGAGCCGATGAAGAAACTACCGACAGCAACAGAGGAAGCCCTGATGATCAGTGTCTTGGAGTCTGCCAAGGAATCCATCAGAGGCATAGCTGAACGGATAGCGCAGGAGCAGTGGAACAATGATGAATGGCTGCTAAGGAAGGAGCGGGTGCACGGAATAGAACTAGTGGAAGAAGGCCCGAGGAGAACAAGGAGTGATACGAGCGTGAGCAAAAGGGGAAAAGCAGACAGCGAAGGGAACCACGAGGGCAAGGATCAACAGGGCAAGAAAGAGCGAGAGAGGGAGAAGCACCAAACGGATGCGGAAGCCAGAAGAAATGCGATTCCTGTCCACTCATGGCTAGTGCAACCCACAGGAGCTGCCCAATTGCGAGCAGGTCCAGTGATGAACAGACAAGGGAATGCTCTTCGGCTCAACGGACTGCAGGTGCAGTTGATGGAAGTGTGGGAAGGACTGATACGGGAGGCAAGGAATGATCGCGACACTGAAATCAGACTGATCAAGGATGCCAGGGGTCGACTGCCTATGAAAATGTCATTTGAGTTTGGAATGATGTCCCAAATGAAAGAGACTAACACAGGAAGCCCCTGTGGAGCAACGGATCTCATAAGGTACGTCGCAGAGCAGATGGGCAATATCTGAACACGGGATGTGCTGGCAAGAATTGACACTAGTCGTGGGTCTCCAAGGGAAACCAGAGGCAATTGAGATGGACCAGAGTGCGAAAAGGCAAAGGAATAGACATTTGCTCAAGGCATGCCGGAGCTTTGCAAGGCTAGGGAGTAAGGAGTGCTTGAGGGTGACTGCGAAGTTTCGGGTATGCTTCGGGTGCCTAAAGAAGAACATGGAGTCACCATGTGCTGAGAAAGGAAGCCATGTGAAGTACATGAGAGTGACTCGCATGCGACGATCCTGCACACTGATTATGACAGTAGGTCGACAGGGAGGACTAGTAAACAAGACAACCGAAGGAACCAGCGACCATCAAGCTGAAAAGGTGACATATGGTGTGAGCGAGAACGTGAAGGCCATGGTCAAGAGAGACAACGACGGTCAGAACAAAGAGGTGACACACATCACAAGATAAGCTCAGAGCCACTAACTTTGCCGGACGGTCCAGGGAATGACATCAGAAAAGGGGGACAGTTGCCTTGCCTATAGTGGAGGTGTACGTCAGGATGGGGAACCCTTCGCGTCGAGGACAGCTCTAGGCTGGACAGTACAGGACGCCTTGCTGCCCAGGGACACAACAGAAACGTCAACGAGCGTCACTGCCATAGCTGAGCTGCCAAGATCAACAAGTGGCAATGAGTCTTTGGAGGAACGAGTACAACGGTTCTGGGAGCTGGACGAGCCCACAGCAAAGGGGGCTCAGGAGAGAAAGGGGCTGTCGCCGTTGGAACAGTATGTCTTGAGCCTGTGGGACAGTCGCGTAAACAGGAGTGGAAATCACTACATACTGCCGATCTCATTCAAGCAGTCATTGTCGCCTCAGGTCAACAATTGGAGATCGGCTCGTCACAGATTGGATTCACTAAAGAACAGGCTCAGGAAGGATAGGGTGTTGGGAAATGCCTACAAGGCAGAATTTCAAAAACATTTGACTGCAGGGTACACGAAACAAGTGCCAGATCAAGACCCGACTCGGTGGGCAGCGGATCTGGTGCCTACCTCATCATCCGGTACTGAACCCCAGCAAACCAGGGAAGGTGCGCATTGCTTTTGACTGCGCTGCGACTCATCAAGGCGCGTCTTTGAACTCACAAGTACTACAAGAGCTAGACTTCAACAGTTAGCTCATGGGATCCTTCTTCAGTTTCGACAGGGCATAGTAGCATTGATGGCAGACATAGAGGCCATGTTCTATCAGGTGAAAGCGGCGGAGAATGAAAGGGATGCCTTAAGCTTCTAATTGAGGAAGGACGATCGAGAACAAACTCCCATCGAAGCGTTCTGGATGACAGTACAAGTGTTTGGGGGTGTGTGGTGCCCGGCCTGTGCGGCTTACGCCCTACGGCAAATGTTTAGAGAGTACAGAACGTCCTACGATGAGGAGGTGAGGGGCACCACTAAGAATTTCTTTGTCGACGACCTTATGCATACCGTGGATGACGCGAATCAGGCAGCGCCATAGCCACGCAGTTGACAAACCTAATGAGTAAAGGAGGATTTCACCTTACGAAATGGTCGAGCAACGTGCCAGGCATGCTGGAAGGAATAAAGAAGAAGGAGCATCGTGAGCGCGGGACAAGGTCTGAAATAGTAACTGCTGCACAACCGGAAGTAAGGGCACTGGGGTGATATATGACCAAGTAAAGGACGTGTTTGTGGTATGAGTGGAGCTCAAAGATTGCGCGTTCACTAGACAAAGCATGTTGACAACTTTCAGTGTCGTCTATGACCCTCTCGGAATACTGGCACCTTTCGTAGTCCGCGCCAAGATCATCTTCCAGGAAGAGTGCCGGACTGGTAAGGGATGGAACGAACCTATCAGCAAGCAAGGTCAGTGGGATTGGAAGGAATGGATGCACACTTTCCGACAGTCCAGGGGGTTTGTAATACCAGACAATATTGCTACGGGGCTATGGGAGAACTTAAGCGAGTGGAATTACACACCTTCACTAACGTGTCCCATTCGGCTTTTGGCACGCCAGCTACCTGCGCTCCAGTGTCACTGAGGACAGGACAAGCATGTCTTGTGTTCTCGGTAGACACCTTTCTCCCCTTTCAAGGGAAAAAGCATACCTAGGTTGGAGCTGTATGCCGCCAAGCTAGCCGCCGATGTAACAGCCATCATCACCAATGAGCTAGTGGTCAAGCTTGTCGATTTCGTGTATTGGATGGACAACATGCTCGTGCTGCAACACATCTGCAATCCTAGCAGGTGTTTCAAGGCCTACGTCACAATTAGGTAATCACACACACACACATGGAGAAATGAAAGAGAATGAAACACTCAGAGAGCAAATAAGATCTTTGGAGGAAGCAAATAAAGCACAAGGGCAGGAGAGAAAGGAACTAGAAAAAAGAATAAAGAAGCTGGAAGGGGAAAAGAGTCAACTAGAATCTAGAATTTCTAAACAAGAAGACAAAAACAAACAGCTGAATGACAACCTAAAGGAATTAGATGTTAGTTCACTGCTCTCTTCTGAGAGAGACGAGATTGCTGCTTGGAATGTTCAGATTAAGGAAAACATTGAACAGTTCAGAAAAGAGTTCCAGGAGCTGAATATGGAAAATGATGCCATGAAAACTTCCTTTGCTGATGCACTAAAGGGGAATGTGGCAGTAAAAGAGGCTGTAAAGGCGGTGGCACTGGAAAACATACAAACAGTTGACTATAAAGAGACAGTAATCGAAAAAATGAAAGACGTTGTGATGGAAAGGGCAAACCCACTCTTCAGACAGGCACTTGATAAGGAGAAGACAGTGGTAATCTCAGGCATAAGTGAATCCCAGGAGCCAACATGGCAGGGGAGACTTGAAGAAAATCAAGCTAGGGTTGTAGACCTGATAAGAAAGCTTGGAGTAGTTTGTGGTCCTGAGGATATTGTAAACATACACCAACTAGGTAAATATTCGAGGGAAGGAAAGCCGAGACCAACAAAAGTAACCTTTGAGAGAGGGGAAACATGTAGGGAAATATTGTTGAGAAAAAAAAGTCTAAAAGACCTTCAAGAATTCAAAGAAGTGTTCATTAGACGATACAGAACACAAGAAGAGATGGGAAAGATCAAAAACTTGTTGCAAGAGGCAAGAAGGTTAAATGATGAAAGAAATGAAGAAGAGAAGAAAAATTTTCGTTACAGAGTTCATCCAGACAAAGGGGAGATAAAGAAGATAATGACAGAAGATCAGGGGATGGGGCCTCATTAAGATTGTTATACACAAATGCTGATGGATTAGCTGGTAAGGCAGTAGAATTAAAAGATAGGATTCACAACAGTAAGGCAGATATAGTAGCAATTACAGAGACTAAGTTGAGTGAGGACAAAAACAGTGTCACAGTTTTTCCTAAGGGCTTCAGAATACTAAGGGTTGAAAGATCTGAGAGGACTGGTGGAGGGATAGCACTGCTCATAAGTGAAAGGATTCAAGTTGAAGAAATAAACTTGGCTATAGAAAGCGAGTTCAAGGAATTTCTTGTTGCTCGCATAAATACTGGGTCAGAGAGCATTATAATAACTGTTGTATACAACCCACCAAGGAACCAAAATAGGCTTGAAGTTTATGAGGAAAGTCATATAGGTACTATTGAAGTCATAAACTCAGTTGTTAACATGGCACGGGAAAAAAAATGTAGGATTTTGATTATAGGAGACTTTAATCATAAAGAGATAGATTGGATAAATCTTGACCCACACAGTGGTGAGGACTCATTCGGGGCAAGATTCCTAGATTGCGTACAAGGGAATTTCCTACACCAACAAGTAATGGAACCAACAAGGGCCGAGGGTGGGGATGAGCCATCACTACTTGATCTAGTGTTCACAGATAATGTGTTGGATATTGAAAATATTGAGTATGAACCACCAATTGGAAAGAGTGACCACTGTGTGTTGTTGATGGAGTATATCATTGAAGATATTCTTCCTGAGAGTAGAGGCACTGAGGACATGAGGAGGAACTATCCGAAAGGAGATAACATCAAAATGAATGAGCTTTTTGCAGTTATTGACTGGAGAACCTTATTTTACAACAAATCTGTACAAGAAATGTATGACATCTTTTGTGAGAAATATGGGAAGATAGTAGATTGCTGCATACCTGTCACCAAAGTAGGTGTAATTCATGCCAGAGAGAAATGGTTCGATAATGGGTGTAAAAGAGCTAAGGAGTGGAGAGACAAATGCTGGAAAAGGTATAAGAGGAGAAAAAACAGAAATGCCTGGCAAACCTACAAAAGAGCAAGAAATGACTACCTAAGTAAAAGAAGAGAGGCAGAGAGAGACTATGTGAGGGACATCACCAGAAAGGCTAAAGAAAATCTCAAGCTTTTCCACAGCTTTATCAGAGGAAAACTGAAGGTAAAAGAACAGGTTTTAAGGCTGAAGAGAGCGGATGGAAGCATCACTGAGACGGATGAAGAGATCTGCAAAGAATTGAACAAGGAGTTTCAGTCAGTATTTACAGTAGAAAATACCCCACCCCCTCAGATTGCTGTAATAGAAGCTCAAGGGCCGGTATTAGAGAACATCAACCTTACAGCCACAGAGGTATGCAAAGCGCTGATGGATTTAGATGTTCATAAAGCTACAGGTCCTGATGACATATCCCCTCATGTGCTTAAAAAATGCGTAAACACAATATCAGTGGCACTAAGTATCATATTTAAGGAGTCACTGGAGTCGGGGGAGATTCCAAGATGCTGGAAACAAGCAAATGTGATACCTATCTTCAAAAAGGGAAGGAGGGATACGGCTCTGAACTATAGACCAGTTTCCTTGACCAGTATAGTTTGCAAACTTATGGAGAAACTACTAAGGAAACATATCTCTCTTCACTTGGAATCCTTCAACTTTTTGTCAGCGAGGCAACATGGCTTCAGAGAAGGTAGATCAACAGTTACAAACTTATTACAATTTTATGATGAGGTAAGCCAAATCTTACAGGAAAGAGAGGGCTGGGCAGATTGCATATTCCTAGACTTCCAGAAAGAGTTTGACACTGTTCCACATGGAAGGCTTATTAGGAAGCTGCAATCAATGGCCAGGATAGGTGGAAATGTTTTGGAATGGATAAAAACTTACTTAGAAGGAAGGGAACAGAGGGTTAGAGTAAGACACTCAGTGTCTGAATGGAGAAGAGTTAGTAGTGGAGTTCCACAGGGTTCAGTTTTAGGGCCAATTTTGTTCCTTGTATATGTAAATGACCTACCAGAGTCTGTAAATTCATTCATGAATATGTTTGCAGATGATGCAAAGATTGTGAAGAAAGTAAAAAACGAGAACAATGGTAGAGAACTTCAGGAGGATCTAAATAATCTGCATGAGTGGTCAGAAAAGTGGCTAATGAAATTCAATACTTCAAAATGTAAGGTAATGAGAATGGGTACAAGTGCAAGAAGGCCCAAGCTTGACTACTCGGTGGCTGGAGTACAACTTCAAGAGACAGAAAATGAGAGAGATCTAGGAGTAAACATACTGGCAGATTTGTCTCCAGAAAAACATATAAATGGCATAGTAAGGGCAGCATATGCATTCTTATCAAATGTAAGGGTAGCCTTCAGGCACATGGACAAGGAAATGTTCAGAAATATTTATGTAACCTATGTGAGGCCAAAACTCGAATATGCAGCCCCCTTTTGGAATCCGCACTTGAAAAAGCACATAGCTAAGCTTGAAAAAGTTCAAAGACATGCCACGAAACTGGTGCCGGAAATACGCAATCTCAGTTATGATGAGAGGCTGAGGGAATTAGACTTACCATCACTCGAAGCTAGAAGAGTGAGGGGGGGGATATGGTGACAGTCTTTAAATTCCTTCATGGTTATGATAGAGTGGATAGGGATCGATATTTTGATATGGCTGGCTCTAGAGCTAGAGGTCATAGTTTAAAGCTTCATAAGAAAACTTCTTTGCAGAATGTAAGGAAATACTTTTTCAGTGTAAGAGTAGTTGATAATTGGAATTGGCTAAGCGAGGAGGTAGTTAATGCTATCTCAATCCATAGTTGTAAGGACAGGTATGATAAGTATCACTAAGTCTAAAATGGAACCGATCAGGAGACGGGAAGATACGAGCTTTGGGCTCTTTCCCGTAAACACAATTAGGTAATCACAATTAGGTAATCACACACACACTCAATATCAGTGGCACTAAGTATCATATTTAAAAAGTCACTGGAGTCAGGGGACATTCCAAGATGCTGGAAACTAGCAAATGTGATACCTATCTTCAAAAAGGGAAGGAGGGATACGGCTCTGAACTATAGACCAGTTTCCTTGACCAGCATAGTTTGCAAAGTTATGGAGAAACTACTAAGGAAACATATCTCTCTTCACTTGGAATCCTTCAACTTTTTGTCAGTGAGGCAACATGGCTTCAGAGAAGGTAGATCAACAGTAACAAACTTATTAGAATTTTATGATGAGGTAAGCCAAATCTTACAGGAAAGAGAGGGCTGGGCAGATTGTATATTCCTAGACTTCCAGAAAGCGTTTGACAATGTTCCACATGGGAGACTTGTTAGGAAGCTGCAATCAATGGCTAGAATAGGTGGAAATGTTTTGGAATGGATAAAAACTTACTTAGAAGGAAGGGAACAGAGGGTTAGAGTAAGACACTCAGTGTCTGAATGGAGAAGAGTTAGTAGTGGAGTTCCACAGGGTTCAGTTTTAGGGCCAATTTTGTTCCTTGTATATGTAAATGACCTACCAGAGTCTGTAAATTCATTCATGAATATGTTTGCAGATGATGCAAAGATTGTGAAGAAAGTAAAAAACGAGAACAATGGTAGAGAACTTCAGGAGGATCTAAATAATCTGCATGAGTGGTCAGAAAAGTGGCTAATGAAATTCAATGCTTCAAAATGTAAGGTAATGAGAATGGGTACAAGTGCAAGAAGGCCCAAGCTTGACTACTCGGTGGCTGGAGTACAACTTCAAGAGACAGAAAATGAGAGAGATCTAGGAGTAAACATACTGGCAGATTTGTCTCCAGAAATACATATAAATGGCATAGTAAGGACAGCATATGCATTCTTATCAAATGTAAGGGTAGCCTTCAGGCACATGGACAAGGAAATGTTCAGAAATATTTATGTAACCTATGTGAGGCCAAAACTCGAATATGCAGCCCCCTTTTGGAATCCACACTTGAAAAAGCACATAGCTAAGCTTGAAAAAGTTCAAAGACATGCCACGAAACTGGTGCCAGAAATACGCAATCTCAGTTATGATGAGAGGCTGAGGGAATTAGACTTACCATCACTCGAAGCTAGAAGAGTGAGGGGGGATATGGTGACAGTCTTTAAATTCCTTCATGGTTATGATAGAGTGGATAGGGATCGATATTTTGATATGGCTGGCTCTAGAACTAGAGGTAATAGTTTGAAGCTTCATAAGAAAACTTCTTTGCAGGATGTAAGAAAATACTTTTTCAGTGTAAGAGTAGTTGATAATTGGAATTCGCTAAGCGAGGAGGTAGTTAATGCTATCTCAATCCATAGTTTTAAGGACTGGTATGATAAGTATCACTAAGTATAAAATGGAACCGATCAGGAGACGGGAAGATACGAGCTTTGGGCTCTTTCCCGTAAACACAATTAGGTCATCACAATTAGGTAATCACACACACACACACTCATAGAAATTCTGTGTGAGGCTTAAATAAAAGCTTTTCTCTCTTTTATTCTCTTGTTTTCTTCTTCTTCTTTCTGTATTCTGTGAAAAGGGAAAACATGAAAATGAGGCCATCTCTGTCCCAAACCATCCCCCATCCATTGGTCAGGGTGGGATGATAGAGGATCTCCATGGGATGTAGCAGCAGGAGGAGGAGTAACTATTAGGAGATTAAAAAAGAAAATCAAGGATTTAGAGACAATGGTTTAAATCTTGATGAAAAAATTCGGAGTATGGATATAGAAATGAAAGAGAATGGAACACTCAGAGAGGAAATAAGATGTTTGGAGGAAGCAAATAAAGCACAATGGGAGGAGAGAAAAAACTAGAAAAACGAATAAAGAAGCTGGAAGGGGAAAAGAGTGAACTAGAAACCAGAATTTCTAAACAAGAAGATAACAACAAACAGCTGAATGACAACCTAAATGAATTTAATGTTAGTTCACTGCTCTCTTCTGAGAGAGACGAGATTGCTGCTTGGAATGTCCAGATTAAGGAAAACATCGAACAGTTTAGAAAAGAGCTTCAGGAGCATAATACGGAACAAGATGCCATGAAAACTTCCTTTGCTGATGCACTAAAGGGGAATGTGGCAGTTAAAGAGGCGGTGAAGGTGGTGACACTGGAAAACATACAAACAGTTGACTATAAAGAGACAGTAATCGAAAAAATGAAAGACGTTGTTATGGAAAGGGCAAACCAATGATTAAACAGGCAATTGATATTGAGAAGACAGTGGTATTCTCAGGCATAAGCGAAACCCAGAAGCCAACATGGCAGGGGAGACGAAGAAAATAAGGCTAGGGCTGTAGACCTGATAAGAAAGCTTGGAGTAGTTTGTGGGTCCCGAGGATATTGTAAACATTCACCAACTAGGTAAATATTCAAAATAATATAATAACCTTTGAGAAAGGAGACACATGTAGAGAAATACTGATGAGGAAAAACAGTTTAAAATAACTTTCAAATATTCAAAGACGTGTTCATTAGACGATGCAGAACACAGGAAGAGATGGAAAGGATCAAAATTTGTTGTAAGAGGCTAGAAGGTTAAATGAGGAAAGAAATACAGAAGAGAAGTAAAATTTTCATTTCAGAGTTCTTCCAGACAAAGGGGAGATAGAAAATATAATGACAGCAGATCAGGGGATGGGGCCAGAGAGAAATGCTGATGGATTAGCTGGTAAGGCAGTAGAATTAAAAGATAGGATTCACAACAGTAAGGCAGATATAGTAGCAGCAACAGACAGTGAGGACATAAACAGTGTCACAGTTTTTCCTAAGGGCTTCAGAATATTTAGGGTTGAAAGATCTGAGAGGACTGGTGGAGGGATAGCACTGCTCATAAGTGAAAGGATTCAGGTTGAAGAAATAAACTTGGCTATAGAAAGTGAGTTCAAGGAATTTCTTGTTGCTCGCATAAATACTGGATCAGAGAGCATTATAATAACTGTTGTATAAAACCCACCAAGGAACCAACATAGGCTAAAAGTTTGAGGAAAATCATATAGGTAATATTGAAGTCATAAACTCAGTTGTTAACATGGCACGAGAGAAAAAATGTAGGATATTGATTTTGGGAGATTTTAATCATAAAGAGATAGATTGGATAACACTTGAACCACACAGTGGTGAGGACTCATTCGGGGCAAGATTCCTAGATTGCATACAAGGGAGTTTCCTACACCATCATGTAATGGAACCAACAAGGGCCAGGGGTGGGGATGAGCCATCACTACTTGATCTAGTATTCACAGATAACGTGTCGGATATTGAAAAAATTTAGTATGAACCACCAATTGGAAAGAGTGACTACTGTGTGTTGTTGATGAAGTATATCATTGAAGATGTTCTGCCTGATAATAGAGGCAGTGAGGACATGAGGAGGAACTATCTGAAAGGAGACTACGTCAAAACGATTGAGCCTTTTGCAGTTATTGACTGGAGGACCTTATTTTACAACAAATCTGTACAAGAAATGTACGACATCTTTCGTGAGAAATATGAGAAGATAGTAGATTGCTGCATACCTGTCACAAAAGTAGGTGTAATTCATGCCAGAGAGAAATGGTTTTATAATGAGCATAAAAGAGCTAAGGAGTGGAGAGACAAATGCTGGAAAAGGTATAAGAAGAGAAAAAACATAAATGCCTGGCAAACCTACAAAAGACAAGAAATGATTACCTAAGTAAAATAAGAGAGGCAGAGAGAGACTGTGAAAGGGACATCACCAGGAAGGCAAAGAAAATCCCAAGCTTTTCCACAGCTTTATCAGAGGAAAACTGAAGGTAAAAGAACAGGTTTTAAGGCTTAAGAGAGTGGATGGAAGAATCACTGAGACGAATGAAGAGATTTATAAAGAATTGAACAAGGAATTTCAATCAGCATTTATAGTAGAAAATATCCCACCCCCTCAGATTGCAGAGATAGAAGCTCATGGGCATGTATTAGAGAACATCAACTTTTCAGCCACAGAGGTATGAAAAGAGCTGATGGAGTTCGATGTTCATAAAGCTACAGGTCCTGATGATATATCCCCTCATGTACTTAAAAAATGCGCAAACTCAATATCAGTGGCAATAAATATATTAAAAAAGTCACTGGAGTCAGGGAAGATTCCAAGATGCTGGAAACAAGCAAACGTGATACCTATCTTCAAAAAGGGAAGGAGGGATACGGCTCTAAACTATAGACAAGTTTCCTTGACCAGCATAGTTTGCAAAGTTATGGAGAAACTACTAAGGAAACATATCTCTCTTCACTTGGAATCCTTCAACTTTTTGTCAGTGAGAAAACATGGCTTCAGAGAAGGTAGATCAACAGTAACAAACTTATTAGAATTTTATGATGAGGTAAGCAGCACCTTAAAGAAAAGGGAGGGCTGGACAGATTACATATTCCTAGATTTCCAGAAAGCATTTGACACTGTTCCACTTGGTAGACTTATCAAGAAGCTGTAAGCAATGGCTGAAATAGGTGGAAATGTCTTGGAATGGATAAAAACTTACTTAGAAAGAAGGATATGGAGGGCTAGAGTAAGACATTCAGTGTTTGAAAGGGAAAGAGTTAGTATTGGAGTTCCACAGGGTTCAGTTTTAGGGCCAATTTTGTTCCTTGTATATGTAAATGACCTACCAGAGTCTGTAAATTCATTCATGAATATGCTTGCAGATGAAGAAAGTAAGAAATGAGAACAATGGTAGAGAACTTCAGGAAGATCTAAATAGTCTGCATGAGTGGTCAGAAAAGTGGCTAATGAAATTCAATACTTCAAAACGTAAGGTAATAAGAATGGGTACAAGTGCAAGAAGGCCCAAGTTTGACTACCCGGTGGTAGAAGTACAACTTCAAGAGACAGAAAATGAGAGAGATCTAGGAGTAAACATACTGGCAGATTTGTTACAGAAATACATATATATGGCATAATAAGGGCAGCATATGCATTCTTATCAAATGTAAGGGTAGTTTTCAGGCACATGGATAAGGAAATGTTCAGAAATCTATGTGAGGTCAAAACTTAAATATGTAGCCCCCTTTTGGAATCCGCACTTGAAAAAGCTCGTAGCTATGCTTGAAAAAGTTCACAGACATGCCACGAAACTGGTGCCAGAAATACGTAATCCCAGTTATGATGAGAGGCTGAGGGAATTAGACTTACCAACACTCGAAATCAGAAGACTGAGGGGGGATATGGTGACAGTCTTTGAATTCCTTCATGGTTATGATAGAGTGGATAGGGATCGATATTTTAATATAGCTGGCTCTAGAACTAGAGGTCATACTAAGAAGCTTCATAAGAAAACTTCTTTGCAGGATGTAAGGAAGTACTTTTTAGTGTAGGAGTTAGTTGATGATTGGAATACGCTAAGCAAGGAGGTGGTTAATGTTAACTCAATCCATAGTTTTAAGGACAGGTATGATAAGTATCACTAGGTACAAAATGTTACCGATGAAGAGACGGGAAGATACGAGCTTTGGGCTCTTTCCCATAAGCACAATTACGTAATCACAATTAGGTAATCACATGCATAAACTCAGTTGTTAACATTGCACGGGAGAGAAAATGAAGGATTTTGAATATGAGAGATTTTAATCTTAAAAGGATAGATTGGATAAATCTTGACCAGCAAAGTGAGGAGGACTCATTCAAGGGCAAGATGCGTCTATTACGTACGAGGGAATTTCTTACACCAACGAGGGCCTGGAGTGGGGATGAGCCATCGCTGCTTTTTTTTTTATATGAGTGTGACACTGGGACAGGCAAAAACTGCTGTCATCAATAAAGACCCGGGCACGAGAAAATACCAAGACTAAGGAAATGAAAATAGTTAAGGACAAGGCAGAGATGGGGTAATGTCCCACAAAGGAAAACGACAGACAGAAAAACAGCAAAAGTACAGAATTCCCAGAGATATGGCGGGCTAGGCTCTGAGATAACGTTAGATCTGCTTTTTGAAGGATGACAGGTCATAAGAATTAGGAAAGACATAAGGTGGAAGAGAGTTCCAGACTCTAGATGTAGATGGGTAGAAGCAGTCGCTGTACCGACCAATCCATGAGCTACAAATCTCCACACAGTATCTGTGAGATGAGGCCGCTTGATGGGTGTTACGTGGCCTCAGCAAGGGGGAGGGATGCAACTCGCCAACTCATCAGAGCAGCGATGGAGGTAGTATCGATAGAAAACAGAAAGGGAAGATAGCTTACAGCGAAACGAGAGATTATCCAGATTAAAATTAAGAGAAGGATCATTAATGAGTCTGACTGCCTTAGATTCAACCCTATCAAGGAGATAAGTATAAGAAGAAGCACCCCAGATGTGTCATCAGTATTCTAAGTAAATGTAAAGAGGAAAAGCAATGACGAAAACGAAACAAAACCCCCAATTTTTCGAATGAAGATTTAGAAATTTGAATTATGTAACTCCTCCAAGACAAGTTGAAGGCTATATGGATTCCTAATATGTTGATAGAATTAAGAGGGTAAATTTCGTTGGTTTCAAAGACAATAGGGTTATCAGGAGGAGAAGAAGATAAAGAGATAGCCAGAAACTGTCTTGGAGGCATTGACTTTAACTATATTTTGAGTGCCCCATTCAGATACACTCTGCAAATCGGAATTGAAAGTAGAAGAAAGAATGATGCGAAACTGATTACGAGTAGCAGATGAAGGTTGAAAAGAAAAGACAGAGGAAATGTAAAGGGTAGAATCATCAGCAAAGGCATGGAAAAGAGATGAAGATCTGGGAATTGTAGATTACTGATGAAGAGAAGGAATAGAGTGGTTGAAAGAACAGAGCCCTGTGGAACATAACTGTTAAAAGATTAAGGGCTAGATGTCGCACCATCAACATCTACAGATATAAAACGGTCAGTAAGAAAACTGGAAATCAGAGAACAGAAAGAAGGGGTAAAGCCATAGGCAGGGAGTTCGGCTAACAGAGCCTAGGGCCAGACTCTGTCAAGAGCCTTGAAGATATCAAGGACGACGACAAAGGATTCCCTATACTTCCTCAGAGAAGATGACCATAAATGAATAAGATATGACAAGAGATCACCAGTGGATCTTGCCTTGTGGAAGTCGTACTGGTGATCAGAGATAATTGAGTTAGATTCAAAGCGTTTCAAGAAGTGAGCATTGAGCAAAGTTTTGAATACTTTAGCAATAGACGAGGTAAGGGCATTAGATCGGTAGTTTGAAGGAATAGAGCGGTTACCTTCTTAGGAACAGGTTGAACTAGAGCATGCTTCCAAGTTGAAGGATAGATACTGGTTGACAGAATGAGGTGAAAAAGGCGGCAAAGCACGGAAGCCAATTCATCTGCAAACTCCTTAAGGAACCTTGCAGGAATGCCATCGGGACCAGATGCTTGTTCATCTTTAGCAAGCGAAGAACCTAGTGAACTTTGCCTGTAGAAAGGATAAAGGAGGGCATAGGGTTAGAGAGGGGTAAAGATTGAGGAACAGGTGCGCTGGCATCGTTTATAAAAGAGTTGGCAGAAAAATGAGAGCCAAAGAGAAAGGCTTTGTCAGTGGGAGAGCAAGCTATAGAACCATCAGAACAAATGAGAGAGGAAAAGTTTTAGTTACAGAAGTTTTTGGAGAGGTTTTTGGCTAAGGACCAGAAGCATTTGTCAGTGGGAAAGGAGTTAAAGTTATCAACTTTCCTTTTTATAAAGGAAGCCTTAGACCATCGAATCTGAGCAGTACAGCGATTCCTAGCTACAACAAAAGCAGAGCAAGTGAAATCGGAAGGGGAATCTTGGCAAGATCGGTGTGCCAGTTTCCTGGGCTGGATAGCCATGGAGCAGGCATGGTCAAACCAATGTTTAGAGGGAGAGAAAGCTTTTGTAGAAGAGGGGATGTACGCCTCCAATCCCGCGTTATGATCTCAGCAACTTTTAGAGCTACCTGATCAGGGTTGCGGGACCGAAAGCAGTAGTTATCCCAAGCAAAGTCAAAAACGTAGTTATGCAAACTTTTAAGTTGGGTACGCTCAAAGTGGCAAAGGCAGTACTGAGTAGGAGGGAGTGGTGGAGGGTGAGCGAAAATAGAAAAGATTGAGAGCATAAAGTGGTCAGATTTACCAAAACGGGAAAGCACAGAATAAGAGTAGTTTGCAGGGTTAGAAGTAAGAAACAGGTCAAGAGTGTTTGCTGCATGTTCGTGACGATCAGGAACGCGAGTAGGTTTGATAATTTGCTCCATATCGTGAGTAATATAGAAAGCAAGACCTCACTTCCTCCCACATCAGTGTGAGAAGAATTAAGCCACTCATTGTGGTGTACATTGAAGTCTCCAATGTAGAGAACTTCGGCATGTGGGTGAGAAGATAGCAAGGACTCATGGCACGAGGACAGATATTCAAATAAAGACACAAACTCGGTGGAGTTTGGAGAACAGTAGCAGAAGCAAAGGAAAATAGTGGTATTGGAGACATAGACCTTTAGCCAGAGAAAATCGAAGGCAGGAGATTCAAGGTCCATGAGCCTCGCAATAGGAGTATTAGTGTTGCAGTAGGCACAGACCCCACATTTGGAATGAAAATGCATATACAGATTATAGTGAGAGATATGAAATGGGTCAGTGGAATCATGTATAGACAGCTGTGTTTCAAATGGGAGGAGGAGGTTAGGGAGGAGAGTGCCCAAATGCTTTTCCACAAACGTAAGATTAGAGTTCAACCCATGAATGTTAGAATAGTGAAGAGTGAAAGAAGCAGATCTATTGGGATGTGCAAGATTAAGGGCAGAACCATTACTACCACCAGGCGTGTCTGCCCTCAAGCCAATAATGGAGTCAACACGATCCATGGAGATTCTTTGCACCCCTCTATGCCGGGTACTGGTGGCCATTAGCTTTCAACTGGTTGCATAGCCCAACGCCCAAAGGTCATATAGGAAAGGCAGGAAGTGTGAATAAATGTTCCTAATGTGGATGATAAAATAATTTTACTAAAAAATGCAGAGTGTAAGGTTTAAAAATTACGTAGATAAAATTTAATAAATTTTAAAATTGCATATTTACCTTAATTGAGACTTAATGGCTTCCTTGTGCTTGATGAGATCTTGCGAGATTTTCTATATCAGGTTCAATGTTTGTTAATCGAAGTCGCAAGTCTCCTCTTTGAGTAATTACCAATTGATTTCCTGTTTATTAAGAATTTGCAACACAACACTGAATCCTTTCTGCACGAAGAATGAAGGAGGAAAACCAAGTAAGAGTCATTTTATAGTTTGGGATACGTGATTTGCATTTTGGGCCAAAATACTTCATAACCGAGCTGCTTGAAATGTACTTTAGCTTCGTGATAATTTTGTAAGTCAATAATTTCTTCATGTTAGTTCTGGTGAACAGAAGAGGCACAAGAAAGAAATGGATTTATGAATGACTCAATCAGGTATTCCAAGATCACAAAGATCTTTATATCTGGTCATAAAATCTTCTTTTAGAGTCTGCAGGTGAGATCAATAGCATTCAATATCTGTATCAAAAATCAAATCACTGTCATTGTTTTGTATTATTTGTAGGCTTGAGAACTGCAGGAAAACATTCTCTCTACACTGTCTTTGTAGAATGATAATTTGCTGATAAAAGAATCTACAATTCCCTGTGACTTAATAGGATTCATATTGATTCACTGCAATTTTATATTAATCTCATTTAATCTCAATTTCTTATCACAGGAATAAAGAAATTCCAAAACAGTGACGTACATATTATTGAAACACTTCAGTTCCCATTTGAGAGCCATCATACCTCGGTATGCAACAACACGTGGTCAAAATTCTCTTCATTTTCGTGGCATAGCTTTCGAAAGTTGCGGCCATTTAATGAATTAACCTTGATTTCAGTCACTGATTCAATTACAGTGTTCAGCGTATCATGTATTCGGCCACTAAGATGTTTTGCAGCTAAGTGTTCTCTATGATTAATACAGTGAACTGTAAATATTTGTGGCACGGTTTCTTTCAAATGTACTATAAATCCACGATAAAGACCTATAATAACGGGCGCTCCATCCATTGCACATGTAATAATATTTATAATAAAAATATTCTTGGTATTAAAAAATGCTTAAACAACCTTAAATATTGTTGAACCTTTCGTGTCAAGAACCACTCGTTCGGCAAAAAGAAGCTCTTCAATAATTTCCTCGGTAGAATTTACATAACGGACGTAAGCCATTAGCAAAGATTCATTGTCGTGTAATGTACTATTACTGAGAGGAACTGAATTGGTTACAACACTTTTACCTGGGCAAATCAATGCATCCACAGCTTCATTTATTGTTGGCAAAAGAAGTTTTGACAATAGTATGTGTCTTTCCACATTTAGCAATTATAAGACGATTTTTAAAATTACTTTTTATTTAGCGAAAATATTCATTATCTTTTCCTGCTTTGTCAGGATGCATTTTTCTTAAATGATCAACCATTCTTGAAGGCTTCTTTGCTTCATTTGAGAACGTTTTTTGTTTCACACATCAAGCACATTGGCATTTGCTCAATATTCTAATGGATGGGATGAATCCATAGTTAAGGTGCCCAAATCGAGTACTGACGACACTAACTTTTTCCACTCAACATAAAAATTTGGAGGCTTATCCAATCATACAATTTTATGCAATTATGTCAATAAGCAAATATCACGAAAGATTCCATTTCACGAAGTAGATAAGCAAGACTGAATATACTGAAATCCAAGGGTGCCAGAAAGGGTTGCTGAAATGGTTATGTTCATAATATGTTACGTTTTGCTCATATTTTACAAAATATTACGATTGTTACAATTCAGGGATTTTTTGCTACGTTATAAAAATATTTTTTTTTTTTAATTTGTAAGACCATCTAATCATATTTGATCCAGTTTTTTTCAGCATTAGGAATAACTGAGTAAAATAGGAAATAACTTAGCAAACGGTAACTTTAAATTTTGCCAGCTTACGTGTTTCATACAGATTTAATTCGCTTTCGAACGTACTTATTGCCCTGATGCCAGAAGCATAGTAGAATATATTTATTCTATGGCCAGAAAGTTTTAATTGATAGTAATACTGTGCATTATTATAAACGTAATCTTTTTCAACATGTATTGTCTTCAATTATTAGATTTTGTTTTATTTAAATAAATATTACAACCCTGTCATGTATAATAGAATTGCTATTGAAATAAAAAAAAAAATTATTATGTTAGCTCACCGCCCCCCTCAGTGCCCCCAAGAAATTATTGTCCTCTTCATCAAACCCAGCGTCCCCCAGGGGGCACTATTGCCCAGGTTAAGAACCACGGTTCTAAATTATTCCAGGAAGAAAAAGGAAAACTAGTTAATATAGATAAAATTGAGAGAAAAAAGGCAAATATTGAATTATTTTTCTTTGGCAGAAACAATGGGACATGATGGATGTGTGGGTTAGAAGCACTTGAGAGAGAGAGAGAGAGAGAGAGAGAGAGAGAGAGAGAGAGAGAGAGAGAGAGAGAGAGAGAGAGAGAGAGAGAGAGAGAGAGAGAGAGAGAGAGAGAGAGAGAGCTGTACGCAATTCCCCAGCAATGAATAAAATTGGAAGGAGAGAGAGAGAGAGAGAGAGAGAGAGAGAGAGAGAGAGAGAGAGAGAGAGAGAGAGAGAGAGAGAGAGAGAGAGAGAGAGAGAGAGAGAGAGAGAGAGAGAGAGAGAGCAGAGAGAGAGAGAGAGAGAGCTGTACGCAATTCCCCAGCAATGAATAAAATTGGGAAGGAGAGAGAGAGAGAGAGAGAGAGAGAGAGAGAGAGAGAGAGAGAGAGAGAGAGAGAGAGAGAGAGAGAGAGAGAGAGAGAGAGGCCACATCAATATGAATGACCGGTGAAGCCGTCCATCAATCCTACAGAAACTATAATGTCAACATTGTTGCTAATTCTGACATACATTCATTTAGCCATGAATGTCGCTAGGATATTTATCCCCCCAGAGCAGTAGATAATATACATATGATGTGTGTGTGTGTTTTTTTTTACAGTGACACCAGAACTGCCCCCCCCCCCAAAAAAAAAAAAATAAATCTACCCCATCAGGCCTGGGCACGAAGAAAACATAGAGTACCAGAGATGGGGTGTATTGTGGCTCGTCAGATGTGATGGGACAAAAAGACATGTGTAACGAACACCCATGAATATTCGGTGTTGATGTAGGCATGGAAAGAGAACAGTAATTGAAGGAACACTTAACATCGAACAGTCCTGGACAGTTTTATTTAAGTACACGAGACCCTTCAACTGTAGTATCGCAATGGGCGGCTAATGCCATGGGCCAACCTACTACAAATGTATCTCCACTTCCATTGCAGTACTTATAGAGTTACTCGTATGTCACTGAAAATCACTATCATAATGCAGAATTTTTATTTCATGCTCAGTAGCAGCTCTTGTCGGTTAATATATTATTAAAATTTCTATTCACGAAAGAGAAAATTAAGCACTTAGTCAATTGTATATTTGCGATTCTAATTCATAAGAAGGGTTAATGGCAATCTATAAAGATGGCTGAATAATAACATCATGAGTTTAGTTTGTAAATATGTATATGCGTGGCTGCTCTTGTGGAAAAAAGTTTTCTTCATATGTTTATTGATTGTATATTTCATTTACGTAGATTTTTAATTATATCAGATGAAGCACATACTGTATCTGTCTCAATCTATTTTCACGATACTTTATTTCTCTCTCCACTTTCTTAAAACATGTTATTTTATTACTCATACCCACTGCAGTTTTATGTACACGTAATAATGTAAACAAAAGGCCGTATGTATACTTATGAATAAGTATTTTCTGCAATATATATATATATATATATATATATATATATATATATATATATATATATATATATATATATATATATATATATATATATATATATATATATATATATATATATATATATAATTTGTCTGGAATAGATCTTCATATAAATATAGAAGGTTAAATAAATAAGAAATAAACAAACAAATATATAAATAAATTATTATGATGCAACACATTTATCATCTTATTTATTTATATTATATTTGTGACACTGCAATATCAGGATAATTAGGCTAGCAATTTTGAATCCGTCTGTGTCGACTCCCCCCCCAAATGGGGACAAATTGTGACTCGTTAAAAAAAAGAAAATCAAGCTTGAGAGATGAAGACCTTACAAATTATATGGGGGGGGGGTTAAATTTGACCATATACCAAAAAGTTACTACTCAAGTCGCAGTTTTTCACTCAATATGAAGTGTAGAAGGTATGGAGAAGTGGGAGTATTTCCTCAATCTCACCCCGTCCATCACTTTCCCTGAAGGAGCAGGTTGGAAGATAATGAAGAAGGAGAACGAGGGAAGTCCCAAATTTATAGTCATTGCAACAACGTGATTAACTTATACACTATTTAAAAAAACAATTTTTCTATAATACTGTTATCGGTATGATACTTAAAAGGTCTAGTAGGTTGGTCCATGGCACCAGCAGCCCGTTGCAATACTACAGCTGAAGTTTTTTGAACTTAAATAGGGCTGTCCAGGACAGTTCGATGTTAAGTCTTCCTTCAGTTACGGTTCTTTTTCTATGCCTACATCAACACTGAATATTCTTGGATATTCGTTACACACCTCATATTGTCCCTTCACATCTGACAAGTCATTACACTCCATTTCTGTTTCTCTTTATTTTATGTATTCTTCGTGCCTAGACCTGATGAGGGCTGTTTTATTTTATTATTTTTTGTTGGCCCGTTCTGTTGTCACAATCATAAAAAAAAAAAAAAGTAATTTTTGTTTTCATTGGATTCGTAAAGTGGTTGTTGCTGGTATGTGTTATGGTGGGGGTAAAGGAGGGGCGGGAGGGTGGGGTAAAGGAGGAGAGGGAGGGTGGGGTAATGGAGGGGAGGGAGGGTGGGGTATAGGAGGGGAGGGGGTGAGTTCGTTCACGAAGGAATGAGCGACGAAAGAGAGAGAGAGTGAAACAGAAGTGTCTCTGTGTACCTTCAGTCGCAATGTTGGGAACTTGCGTCAGAGTGATTATATAAAGAAAATTATAACCTCTCAGCATTTTTTTTTTTTTTTTTTTTTTTTTTTTTTTTTGAAGTCATGAAGAATTGGGACCTGGAATTTTTATACGTCTCCTTTCTTGCATTCACGAGGTCGAAAGATCGGTTCCCGTCCAAGACCGAGAGTTTAAGCGGTTTCCTGGCAGGTACTGCTGTGGTTCGGTACCACCATGGGGGGTTGGGGCTTGCCCCGGCTGACGAATACCCACTGTATTGTAATGGAAATAAAGGTTTATTATTATTATTATTATTATTATTATTATTATTATTATTATTATTATTATTATTATTATTATAGGATTAAATTTTTGTGTGTAAAATCAGGTTCCAATTTTTCTTCGGGAGCTCCTCAAAATGTCATTAGCTCAGTGGTAGAGCGTGCGAGTCGGAAAGCTAACTAAGGTTCTATCCCACCGGTGGAGCGTTAGGAATGGCATCCAGCCTTCATCTTACCAGTTCCAGCGTGTCTGTGTTCACCCCCAATTGAATGAGTACTAATGATGACTCATGAAAAGGTGCATTATAAAAATAAAGCTTAAACTTTAGAAAAATTGTAGCTTTCATTTTCAGTGCTGTAGCTATTGCAATTGTGATACACACAATATATAATGTAATTTTCGAAGTTTCTTCTTTTATTCTTGTGCAGCGACTGCTTCTTCCCATTTACCTCCAGATTCTAGGACGTGTACGCATTGAGCTCCCGATAATATTGCGTTTATCAAGTGACAGAGTTTAAATTCACAGCTATAAAATTAACGAAAGCATACTGAAATATAAATCTGCAAATTTAAGTCAGAGTGATTATTACAACTTTAGTGTTTAAAAAGATACAAAGAAAATTCATTATAATCTTATAACATATCAGAAACCGTTGAGAGTCTCTCTCCCAGTGTTACCGATTTCAACCACAACCTCTCGCGACCGACCTAAAAAAGACCTTTCTTAGGTGAACCTGCAGTTCCCCTCATACCGCAGTTCCCCTCCCATTCACACCAGAATGTCCTCATCGGAAAATGTTGACCTTTCTGACCTTCCGTGTGTAAATACTGATAATTTTCCCGAAGTGTTTATATCATTTCTGGACAGAATATTCGTATATTCACGTGAGGACATCAGAAGGGAATTGGAAAAAATAAAAATAGTCACTCTGTACAAAACAAGTCAACTATTGCTTTCAAAGGTAGTGGAACTCTTTCCACAACACAGTGGTAAACACATCATAAAAAAGCGAATAAAAAAATATATAATTACAAATATAATCATTTTTAGCGCAAGTGTCCTGAATATCTCAATGAATGGTGAACTTGACAAACTCTTTCAATCTCAAACTTCGGTTGTAAAATCCATAGAGTCTGAAAAAACACACGACCTAGGAGACCTACATCGAATGATAGAAAGTCTTGCAGATAAGGTGAAAATTTTGGAAGCAGATGCTGAAAAAGTGAAAGCCTTACAACACAAGGTGGTTTGCTAGAATCTGACATTGTCCCACTTAAAAGAGATAATTCTAGGTTGAAACTGCTATTAGAAACATCTCCACCTCTCAATTCAGTGCTGTCACCTAACAACGATGATGTCCCTTCTATCAACAACCCTCAGGTTTTGCAAACTAGGATTTCTGTCTCTACTCACAATTCCTTCAGTTCATTGAGAGACGAATGTGACAGTGGTAGTGAAGAAGAGGTAGATCCAGATAAAAGTGATAGTCAACAAGACAACCTGAATACACTATCTAGCATAAATAATCAAATCAGTAACAGGTTACAAAATAGTGATGAAACAAGAGCGTCCTTTCCCACTACTCCTAACAATGCAACAACAGGCACTAACCAGAACAAGATTCTTCCCAGCACAAACAACCAACCTGGTAAAGAGTTGCAAAACAGCGAAGAAGATATAGAGCCAATCTCCACTACTCCTAACAACACAGCAACTATCACTAACCAGGACAACCAAATTACACCTTCCAGCACAAATAAGCAACCCAGCAATAGGCTGCAAAACAATGAAGAAAACAGAAAAGACAAAATAGCTGCAGTCTCTATTCTAAACATTCCATCGAAGTCCTCTCCCCCACAGCCACAGTTGCCCAATAATGCAAGTGCAAGGGTTACAGCTCAAATATATATTCGCATTCCTGGCAACCCCTTTGAGAGAGAGATATGTAATACATTGACAAATCAAGGCATTCCTTCTGAAGAAGTCTTGATTAAGGAGCTTTCTCGCAAACCAAATTGGGTTTCCTTCGCAATAACGATATCGAAAGGATTTGAATATGTGCCTTACAAACTGAATCAATGGCCTACAGGCACAATTGTCCAGCCATTTCGCAGGGGCAAACAATGGACACAACCTGGGTATTCTACAAAATATCCCAACCTACAGTCATACCAAAATAATCAGCAAAGAGCTAATGAAACAATCCCCTATACACGAGACTACAGAAAGAGACACGATACAAACCTCTCTTATCGCCATCCACGCACAAGAGACTTCTCCTGGAGTGATGGCTCTTACAACCCTAGACACTCACCTAGGCATATAAACTTTGGGAAGGCCGATCATACCATGGCACGTACTCAAACCAGCGTTACACATCCAACAGCAGGTACAGACACCAGGATCCATGGGCTAACCCCAGAACACACTACAATGATGAATTCCCAGCAGAATCACACAGTCGAAACTACAACTATGACTATGGATACCACCCTAATGAAACATGGTAAGAATATAACATTAGTACATGTGAACGCTCAGTCCCTGCTCGCTCATTTTGAGGAAATAATAATGCTAACAAAAGACTACAACATAGACATCCTCTGTGTAAGTGAAACTTGGCTTCCTCCTACAAATAAAAATAAATATGTGAATATCCCAGAGTTTAAAATATTTCGCAATGACCATGGCCGAGGGGGTGGGGTCTGTATTTATGTTAGAAATTATCTTTGTGCATCAGCAATAACCACAGGTTTAGAAAAAACTGAGGAGCTCGAAGATTTATGGGTCACTGTGCAGTATCAGAAACTTCCATCTTTCATTGTAGGGTGTGTTTACCGTCACCCTAAAGCACCTACCAGTTCATTCAATCATCTGCTAGAAACATTCAGAAATATCTGTGTGCGTCATAAACCCATATACATACTTGGTGATTTTAATGATGACTTGCTCTCAGCAGATAACAAAATGAAAAGGGTGATCAACACTGTGAAGTTAACACAAATAGTGACAAAACCGACCCGCATAATCCCTAATTCTAGGACTCAAATAGATCTGATAATAACAAATAAAGTGGAAAGTATACCCTACTGGGACGTAGTTCCCTGCCCAATTGCAGACCACGAGCTGAACATTGCTATGCTAAACATAAACAAGCCCAAAAGGAAGCCTCTCCTCAAGACATTCCGGTGTCTAAAAAATTACTCCCCTGATATCTTTTGTGAAACATTAATCAACAACACAAATGTACTAAATAGAAATAAATACACAGATAACGTCGATTTGCAGGTTGAAATTCTAACAAAAGTCTTCCTTGAATGCTTAGATAGTTGTGCACCCATTGTAACAAGAAAAATAACCCACCCCTCAGCCCCCTGGCTAAATAATGACATCAAAGAGGCAATGCAAATCAGAAATCAAATACAAAAAGAGCTAAAAATGAATAGATATGATATGACTCTCTGAGAACGTTATAAAACAGAAAAGAAATGTGTCAGATCTCTCATCAGTGTAAGTAAAAATGTCTTTTACAAAAAACAATTTAATGACTCTAGACATGATACAGCAGCAACATGGAAAGTGATAAGAAGCATGATACCAAATGAAAAGAGTACCTCAGAAAGTTATGAAAATATTACGGAGTTGAAAGACAAAGCAGAAAACTTTAATAACTATTTTGCTAACGTTGGCAAAAATACATATGAAAAAACTCAAGAAAACATCAACTCAGTGAATATGAGTAATTGCTTAAATGACAATTCTTCCAATGTAAACACAAGAGAGTACTTCAAGATAAATCCTATAGATTGTGCTACCCTAATTCTTACCATTAAGAGCCTAAGAAACTCTGGCTCTTATAGTTCAGATGGTATACCATTTCAGTTCATAAAAGATGCTCTACCCATGATTGCATCCTATATTCCTACTATTATGAACACTTCCATTGTTACTAAAAAGTATCCTGACTCTTGGAAAATATCACATGTAATACCTCTGCATAAAAAGGGGGACAGAGAAGATGTGACAAACTATCATCCCATTTCCCTGCTACCCATTTTCTCTAAATATTAGAAAAAATTGTTGCATGCCAACTTATGTCATATTTAGAATCAAATAGACTATTAAGTATTAACCAACATGGTTTCAGACAGAAACTCTCGACGGAAACTGCACCGCTTAAAGTTACGAATAGTATCTATAATAATATAGATATGAAAAAAATATCTATGCTTGTATTATTGGACTTATCAAAAGCCTTCGACAGTGTAAACCATGAAATTCTTTTAAGTAAATGTAATAACTTAAATATTGATCCAAGCTGTTTAGCGAGTACCTATCTAATCGTAAACAGTATATACGTCTTAACAACATTATCTCTGTGCCAAAAAATGCATCATTTGGTGTTCCACAGGGATCAGTGTTTGGTCCTATCCACTTCTCCATTTACGTAAATGATCTATCTTCTTTCATTTCTGACTGTCTAGTCATACAATATGCAGATGACACTCAACTACTCCTTAGTGGTGATATTAATAATCTCCCAGAGCTAACTTTACGAGCAGAAAACGCTCTGTCAAAAATTAAAACCTATTTCCAAGAAATTGGCTGTTAATTAACGAAAGTAAAACACAGTGCATATTTATTGGTTCAAGGTTCCACATAGCACAAATTCTAGAAAACACAACAATTAATTTTTGCGATAATATTATCACACCTAGCAAAACAGTCAAAAACCTAGGAATTCACTTTGATAACCACATGTTGTTTGATTCCCACATAAATAAAGTATGCAAAAAGGTTACAGGAACATTAATGTACTTATCACGTATAAAAGACAATTTTGAGACTACCACTCGAATAACTGTTGTTGAATCTCTAGCCCTAAGTCACATTAATTACTGCACAACTGTTTGGGGAGCTACCACTAAGACTCAGATAAACAGAATACAGAAGCTAATTAATTTTGCGGCTCGAGTTGCCCTGGGAGGAATAAGAAAATATGACCACATCACACCAGCTCTCAATGAACTTGGGTGGCTGCGGGCAGAAAACAAGGTCGCTTATGCTATTTATGTTTTTGTATTCAAAATTTTGGACCATCATTACCCTAGTTGGCTATTTAATTTAAAAACAGTCAGGGATATAAGGGGAACCAACACAAGACAGAGCAGTGAGCTCTTTATTCACAGAACAAACACAGAAGCAGGTTCAAAGATGATCACTATCAAAGGGCCAACACTCTGGAATAATATTCCAGAGCATCTTAAAAATGCATCCTCCTTCACAGCTTTCAAAGGCAAACTGTATAGTTTTCTTTTGGACAAATAGTTGCTGCTCATTAAGAACTAATTATTCTCATTGTAAGGAAAACAAATATGAAAATGATGCCGATAATAACGATCCTGTATCTAGTGGCATACTTACTACTTTATTATTAACATTATTGTTAACATTTTTATTACAGCATTATTATTTTCTATGAAAGCTACATTTAATTTAACTATATGTATTACCCTCTTATTTATTAGTTTAATTACATGTCTACTTATAAGTTACTATTAATGTTGAATAACCATTGTACAAAATGGAAATAAATGTTTGTTTGTTTGTTTGTTTGTTCTGTCTTCCCTAATTCTTATGACTTATCTTCCTTAAAAAAAAAAGGATCTATCGTCATCTCAGACCCTAATCTTGGCATATTTGTGGCTCCTCAGTACTTTGACTATTCTTTCAGTCTGTCCTTTTCTTTTGTTTATCATTACCTCATCTCTGCCTTGTCCATGACCTTTTTCTTTTCCCTCGCCTTAATATTTTCTTCGTGCCCTGGTCTTTAGGCAGTTTTTTTGCCTGTCCCGGCGTCACACTCATTTAAAAAATAATTAAGATGGTGAAACGGTAAGAGTAAGCGGCCAAACCTATCAATAATAATAATAATAATAATAATAATAATAATAATAATAATAATAATAATAATAATAATATTAATAATAATAATAATAAAAATAATAAAAATAATAATAATAAAAATAATAAAAATAATAATAATAATAATAATGATAATAATAATAATAATAACAGCAATAATACTAATAATAATCATTATTATTATTGTTATTATTTTTATTATTATTATTATTATTATTATTATTATTATTATTATTATTATTATTATTGTTATTATTAATATTATTACTATTATTATTATTATTATTATTATTATTATTATTATTATTATTATTATTATTATTATTATTTTTATTATTTTTATTATTATTATTATTATTATTATTATTATTATTATTATTATTATTATTATTATTATTATTATTATTATTATTATTATTATTATTACTATATTTGATACAACATATATGAGAGGCAGTAGAATTCGTAAGAATCTGCACTTGTGAGAACAAATCAAATGACAGTTTATCATTTTTTAATGAAAGATTTGTTTATGTGTTTTTATTACAGCTGCATCATATGTCGTACTGTCGATTGTAAATGACATCATTAAAACATCCTCCTAATTGGATGGTGACTTTTATCTAATAGCAGCTACGCCAATAGCTATCTATCTATTTATGTATGTATGTATACATCTATGTATTTATGTATGTATGTAATTATCTATTTCTCTGTCTCCATCTCTAGCTATCTATCAATATATATATATATATATATATATATATATATATATATATATATATATATATATATATATATATATATATATATATATATATATGTATATATATATATATATATATATATATATATATATATCTTCCTACTTAAAGCAATGAAGAATCGTTATCAAGCAACTAATACCAATCGTGAATAAGTTTCCGTGAATACGGAACTTTATGGTATTGGAGGTAAAATGAACGCGGTCTCGGTTTCAGCTGAGAGTTCGGTCGGATTTCTTCGAACTGAACGCCAGTATTCAACATGACACCGTGGTGGGTGGGTATGTGTTCAACCTCAGACATCGAATGCCAGCATTCAACTGACTACTGTAGCGGGAGTATGTACGATCTCCGACTCAACGCAACTTTGCATTTATTTTGAAATCATGTGAGTTTAAAGTTAAGTGTTGTCATGATTTAGTGAAGTGAGAAGAGGTAATATTAATCAAGCTATATGTCTGGAAATACGAATAGATTACCAAGAAAATTGCGATAATAAAAGAAAAAAAAATGATTTGTGTTGAATCTTATCTCTACGCTAGGATAGTATTTGAGTTCCTCGAAAAGTTTTTTTTTCTTTTTATTAGTTTTCAAGCTCAAAAATTAACTATTTTTTTCTAATTATTTTTAGGATTTGGAATGAAGTTGGAGACGGCGAAATTTAAGTTGATAATAATATTAAATAGAAACAAAAAGGTAAGGATATATATATATATATATATATATATATATATATATATATATATATATATATATATATATATATATATATATATATATATGATTCTATTTCATGAGCAACACGTGAATATTCTGAATATGTGAATGGATAGGGCTACGCAAGGAAATTTAAATAAATTCTGAGATTCTAAGTACTTTCATGTATATTACTTATCATCATCGGCTCCTACGTAACAAAGGATGGAGACCTAGAGAGAGAGATTGATCATAGGATCCAGGTAGCGTGGAACAGCTGGAAGAGAACATCATGGGTGCTATGTGACAAGAAAATCAGTGCTAGAGTGAAAGGAAAAGCGTACAAGTCAGTTGTGAGACCAGCATTGCTGTACGGAGCGGAGACGTGGCCGGTGAAAAAGGTTCAAGAAAGGAAGATGGGTGTCGCAGAAATGAGAATGCTGAGGTGGATGTGTGGGGTGACGAGGGAGGACAGGATACGAAATGACCGGATCAGAGGTACAGTGAAGGTGGTGGAGGCATCGGCGAAAGGGCAGGAGAGGAGATTACAGTGGTTCGGTCATGTGAAGAGGAGAGAAGAAGACTACGTGGGTGTGAGAGTGATGGAGATGGACGTGGAGGGCAGATGTAGACGAGGAAGACCTAAACTACGGTGGAAGGACCGACTGAAGGAGGATCTCAGAGAGAGACAGCTGGAGGAGGAGCAAGTGATGGACCGGAACCAGTGGAGACAACTAGTGAAGAGATGCGACCCCATATGAAAATGGGAACGCAAATAGAGGAAGAAGAAGAAGAATATATAATATAATAATAATAATAATAATAATAATAATAAGACTTTATTTCCAACGTACATTGGGTATTCAAATATGGGTGTACTATTAAAATTTACAAGTAAAATCTTCCTTTAAGAGTAACTTCTTAAGACTATATTTAAAAGTATACACTGAACCAGCATTTTTTAGTTCTCTGGGAAGCTGATTATATAAATGAGGTCCACGAATGTTTATATCTCTTGAGCCAATATCAGTTTTAGACCTTCGTACTAATAAATCTTCCCCTTGACGGGTAGTTAACCCGGTAACTGAGCTTACTGTAGAAAAATTATACAAGCAATCAGGAAGATTGTTTCTTAGTATATTAAAAACAAAGGTACATATATCAAAAACATATTTATCTCTAATCTTTATCCATTCTAGATCTTTTAAAACAGGAGAGATGTGCTCGTATTTTCTTACATTGCCAACAGCCACTCGTGCTGCAAAGTTTTGTAACTTTTGTATTCTTTGTAATTGAGTCTTATTTGTACATCCCCAAACTTTGAGACAGTAATTAATTAAACTCATAGCTAAGGACTGGACAATTATTATACGAGTTGATGTTTCAAATGAGTCTTTTACCCTATTTAGATATATTAGAGTACCCATTACTTTTTTATAAATTTCATCTATATGCATTTCAAAATTCATGTAACGGTCAAAATAGACACCTAGGTTCTTTACCGAGTTCATTGGCTTAATGATATTACCGTTAAAATTTTTATGAAGATTGTCATCAACTTCTGATAATAATTGTCTGGATCCGATAAGAATAGATTGGGTTTTAGTTTCATTAAGTAACAGACCATTTTTTAGAAAGTAACGTTTAGCCATATACAAAATTTCTTCTGCTCTACGAATAATATTTTCTAAATCATTAATTTCTCCTTCAATTAAGATTTGAGTATCGTCAGCATATTGAATGACATAACAGTTAGGTAAATATTTTACTAGATCGTTTACATATATTAGAAAAAGTATAGGTCCTAGGATCGATCCCTGAGGGACCCCAAACAATACCTTCTTGCGACTTGAAACTACATCTTTTATTCTGACTGACTGGTAGCGGTTTTTTAAATAGTTCTCGAACCAGCTTGGGTCAATGTTCATTTTTTTGCATTTTTCTAATAAGATGGTATGGTGTACGCTATCAAAAGCTTTAGAAAGATCGAGTAGTAGTAGCAATGATATTTTCTTATTATCTATATTTTTGTATATTTCATCTGATATTTTCAATAAGGCAGTTTCAGTTGATAATTTTGGCCTGAAACCGTGTTGACTTTTTGCAATAAGTTTATTTTTTTCAAGAAACTCACTTAACTGATTTGCAACAATCTTTTCAAGTATCTTTGATAAAATTGGTAGTAAAGAGATTGGTCTATAGTTAGAGACGTCGTCAGGATTTCCATTTTTAAAACCAGGAATTACATGGGGATTTTTCCATAAATCTGGGTAAATATTGGTAACTATGGAAGTATTGATTATTACCGTCAGATAATATGCTATTACAAATAATGAATCTCTAATAAAACGAAAACAAATTCCATCTGATCCATATGCATTAGAGTCTTTCAGATTTTTTATTACTAAGATTACTGTATTACAATCTACTGTAGTAGGGTTAAAGACATCATTACTTCTATTGAATGCACTATGTTCTTGAAGATTAACATTATTATTATTATTACTACCATCATCACTATTATCATTACCATTACTACCACCATCATTATTATTTACACCATTATCAACATTTCTATTATTATTACTACTACCATCATCATTATTATTACCACCATTACTATTATTGATTTCATTTATTATTTCTTTTTTTGTTTTTTCAAAGGTTTTTTTCCCCACTTCAGCGAAAAAATTATTGAACTCTTCTGCTTTAGCACTTACATCTACCTCATCGGGTATAATTGATATGTTACTACTTTTATTACAGTTATTGGAAAGCATGGTTTTAGCAATTTTCCATGTATCAGAGATATTGCCTTTAGCGTTTTGAAATTCATTTTTGTAATACTGTTTCTTACTGTTACTTAATAATGATTTTACTTGTTTCTTATGCTCTGTAAACTTTTCTCTTAAAGGGATATTATCTCTTTGTAGTTTTACTTCATTTTGTAGTTTGTCTCTTTCTTTCATAATGTTTTTTATGTCATCTGTAATCCAAGGAGCGGGGGGACGAAATATTTCTCTTGTCACGAGTGGTGCACATCGATCTATACATGATGATAAGACACTGGTTAAAATTCTTACTTGTTTATTTATATTATCGGTATATAGAATTTCATTTAATTTATGTACTTCATTCATAAGTAAACTACAAAGTAATTCTTGTGAATAATTTCTTAAGCATCTGAATGTTTTAAAGATTGGTTGTCTCTTTGGTTTGCGAATATTTAGGGACGTTACAATTTCCTCGTGGTCTGCTATAGGGCTTGGCATTACGTCACACTTAGTTATCATATGTTTGGAGTTTGTTATTACTAGATCGATTTGGGAAACTGAAGTGGGAGTGATTCTAGTTGGTTTATTTATAATCTGTTCTAGATTTAAATTCTTAATAAGTCTACTCATTTTATTTTCTCTTTTTAGTTGATCATCATTAAAATCGCCATATATAAAAACTGGTTTGTTTTTTAAAATTATCTCCTTAAAAACGTCCAAAATATAGCTAAAAGAGGTTACCGAGGCTTTGGGGTGGCGGTACACGCAGCCTATGATAATAGAAGGAAACTTTTTATGTTGGACAGAGATCCATTTATCTTCCACTCCTTCGTGCTTCTCAGTTTCAAGATTTAGTTCAGTGGCCTTCAAATAATTTTTAACATATAAACATACACCTCCACCTCTACCACTGTCATAGCGATAAATATTATATGAAGGAATATTAATAAATGCATTATTAATTGACGGATACAGCCATGATTCGCTAATGCAAAGAACATCAATATTTTCTTGTACAAGCATATGTTCAATTTCTAGTATATGGGATAACAGGGATTGTGCATTTATATGTACGACAGATAATCTATCATTATATTTACAAGTAACTTTCACATCGGCAGCAGTAACAGCAACAGCAGGAGACGAGGTATTACCATGTTTCATTGGGGTGGTATCCATAGTCATAGTTGTAGTTTCGACTGTGTGATTCTGCTGGGAATTCATCATTGTAGTGTGTTCTGGGGTTAGCCCATGGATCCTGGTGTCTGTACCTGCGGTTGGATGTGTAACGCTGGTTTGAGTACGTGCCGTGGTATGATCGGGCCTTCCCAAAGTTTGTATGCCTAGGTGAGTGTCTAGGGTTGTAAGAGCCATCACTCCAGGAGAAGTCTCTTGTGCGTGGACGGCGATAAGAAAGGTTTGTATCGTGTCTCTTTCTGTAGTCTCGCGTATAGGGGATTGTTCCATTAGCTCTTTGCTGTTTATTTTGGTATGACTGTAGTTTGGGATATTTTGTAGAATACCCAGGTTGTGTCCATTGTTTGCTCCCATGAAATGGCTGGACACTTGTGCCTGTAGGCCATTGATTCAGTTTGTAAGGCACATATTCAAATCCTTTCGATATCGTTATTGCGAAGGAAACCCAGTTTGGTGTGCGAGAAAGCTCCTTAATCAAGACTTCTTCAGAAGGAATGCCTTGATTTGTCAGTGTATTACGTATCTCTCTCTCAAAGGGGTTGCCAGGAATGCGAATATATATTTGAGCTGTAACCCTTGCACTTGCATTATTTGGCAACTGTGGCTGTGGGGGAGAGGACTTCGATGGAATGTTTAGAATAGAGATTTCTGCTATTTTGTCTTTTCTGTTTTCTTCATTGTTTTGCAGCCTATTGCTGGGTTGGTTATTTGTGCTGGAAGATGTAATTTGGGTGTCCTGGTTAGTGACAGTTGCTGTGTTGTTAGGAGTAGTGGAGATTGACTCTATATCTTCTTCACTGTTTTGCAACTCTTTACCAGGTTGGTTGTTTGTGCTGGGAAGAATCTTGTTCTGGTTAGTGCCTGTTGTTGCATTGTTAGGAGTAGTGGGAAAGGACGCTGTTGTTTCATCACTATTTTGTAACCTGTTACTGATTTGATTATTTATGCTAGATGGTGTATTCAGGTTGTCTTGATGGCTATCACTTTTATCTGGATCTACCTCTTCTTCACTACCACTGTCACATTCATCACTCAATGCACTGAAGGAATTGTGAGTAAAGACAGAAAACCTAGTTTGCAGAACCTGAGGGTTGTTGATAGAAGGGACATCATCATTGTTAGGTGACAGCACTGAACTGAGAGGTGGAGATGTTTCTAATAGCAGTTTCAACCTAGAATTATCTCTTTTAAGTAGGACAATGTCAGATTCTAGTAAACCCACCTTGTGTTGTAAGGCTTTCACCTTTTCAGCATCTGCTTCCAAAATTTTCACCTTATCTGCAAGACTTTCTATCATTCGATGTAGGTCTCCTAGGTCGTGTGTTTTTTTAGACTCTATGGATTTTACAACCGAAGTTTGAGGTTGAAAGAGTTTGTCAAGTTCACCATTTATTTCATTCATTGAGATATTCAGGACACTTGCGCTAAGAATGATTATGTTTGTAATTATATCTTTTTTAACACGTTTTTTTATGATGTGTTTACCACTGTATTGGGGAAAGAGTTCCACTACCTTCGAAAGTTGTACAAACGAATGAGGCGATATATACACATACAGAAGACAGGAGAAAAAATAGAGAATTAGCAATCCATCATCGGAAGTTGATTCAAAAGACATACCTCCACATGCCATATTAGTTTATTGGGGTGTAAATACCAAGTAAATAAGGTATGGTCAACGGTCGGAGGAAATGGGAACATATTATCCTTGCTGATGATAGTAGTAACAATGAGAAAGACTCACTGAACTTAATAATAATAATAATAATAATAATAATAATAATAATAATAATAATAATAATAATAATAATAATAATAATAATAATAAGAGTAATAATTATAATAATAATAGTAATAATAATAATAATAATGATAATAATAATAAATATAGTAACTATAGAAGTAATACCAACCAAAATTAAAAATAACAAGTGTACAACAATAAGGAAAAAAAATTATATAAACAATAATCACAAAAAATCAGAACAAACAAAACGATAATATTAGAGCTACTAACAATGATATTGGTATAAAACTAATACTATATTATTTATGAAATGACAAAAATTAATGGTGAAATAATAGTAACACTAAGAGAAAACAAAAACTTAATAAAAAAAATTAAGTAAAATTAACTCAATCATGAATATAAAGAAAATAATACGATAAAAAGAATTTAATTCCAAAATTACATTTTTCAAACTTGAATAAAATATAATTGATAATATTGGATCAATTACAAATAACACTTAAGTTAATATTTCGGTGCTCGGTTAAGTTAATTATTGCAGATTCCAAACTATTTCTAGTAGTAATATCATTACTTCTTACTAAGATAGAGGTATTGTTTCCGTCAGTATGGTGATTGCAATCAGCATAATGCTTGAACAAAGCACTGGAAGACTAACAATTTCGAACGCTATATTTATGTTGATTGACACGAAATTCTTATGATTTACTAGTCTGGCCAACATAAAACTTGTCACAATCTTTACAAGGAATATTATAAATAATATTAGAAGTGGAAACAGGACTATTTTTAATCAACATATTGCAAAAAGTATTTACCTATTTGAAAACTAAACAGACATTTATTGTTCTCAAAATCTTGTCTAAGCTATGACATCCATGATAAAAGGGAATAACTAGGGTATTATTTAAATTCGAAAGTAAATTAGTGTCAGGGAGGGGAAATGTGCGTTTTGTAGCACTGAAGCAGGTATTTAGGAACCAATTGGGATGATAAAGATTTTTTCCAATATCAAAGATTTTATTAATCTCATCATCAAGGTATTCTGGGCTTACAATACAGAGAGCACGGAGAAACATTGAAGGAAGGCTAGATTTCTTTATTTTGAGATCTTGACCACAAGAAAAATGCACATAGGATAGATTATTTGTGGATTTTCTAAAAATATCAAACCTCAGTGGAAAAGGTTGTCTATTAAAAAAAAAATCTAAAAATGGCAAGCTATTATTATTTTTTTTCCAAGGTGAATTTAATAGAGGAAACAAAATTATTCAACTCTGCCAAAAGCTCCTGGACCTTACACAGTACATCAGCAACATAACGAAACCAATGAAAATTAGTATTTCTAGAGACAATAGTTGTAAGGTTCTGTCTTTCAAAAAATTCCATATAAAGATTAGAAAGAAGAGGAGATAAGGGGTTTCCCATAGCTACAAAGAAAGTTTGTTGATATTATTTATCGTCAAAAACAAATGAATGAGTTGTAAAACATTTTTAGGTAATTGAAGAGAATTTTTATCTAGTTCACAACTAAGGTAATCTAATAAGTTATTTACGGGTAACTTGGTAAAGGGAGAACAACTTCTTTCAATTTCCTTACGTAACCATATATATATATATATATATATATATATATATATATATATATATATATATATATATATATATATATATATATATATATATATGTTCCGGTTTTACGTCACGAACTCCCTTTTCTACCAAGGGCTAGGACGGTTGCCTTCTTGAGAAGGACTTGTTTTGGCAGATGTAATCGTTACCCTGAGTGCATGCCCTTGCTAACCTCAAATCGTGACGGGGCGCGAACCCTCGACCTGACGCCTCAGAGTCGAGGACGCTACCGATTGAGCCACGGCGACTACTTATATATATATATATATATATATATATATATATATATATATATATATATATATATATATATATATATATATATATATAACCAAGCAAGCACATTACATATGTGAAAACATGAATCATTTTTTTTTTTTACCCCGACCGGGACTCGAACCTAGGACTTATAATTACTAAGTCAAGGCGCTACCAACTACACACCACAGAAGGTATAATATATATATATATATATATATATATATATATATATATATATATATATATATATATATATATATATATATATATATATATGACTTGACTTCTAGTTTAGATTTTATTTTACATACTTTCTGTATCTGTAAATTTTTATTTAATTCTCAGTCGCTCTTTCGATATATCCTACACATTATGAAAACCACTGATAATAATAATAATAATAATAATAATAATAATAATAATAATAATAATAATAATAATAATAATAATAATAATAATAATAATAATGGTGAAGACGATAATAATAATAATAATAATAATAATAATAATAATAATAATAATAATAATAATAATAATGTTCAATATCATTAAAAGACTTGGTAGCCTTTGAACAAGTTATGCCTTGGTATTGTACATGTTTTGTCAGAGTCTCATCTTGAATATATTCAGGCGCTTGGGAGAGCAAATTGAAGAATGGAATGCTTATTAGCTTAGCATTGTGTGAGAAACCTAACCAAACCTCTGACAACAACATTTACTTGACCTAAGCTATTATTGTAATTTAGGCGTATGCATGTCTGTTTTACGTCACGGACTCCCTTTTCAACCATGGGCTAGGACGGTTGCCTTCTTGCGAAGGACTTTGTTTTGGCAGATGTAATCGTTACCCTTTGTGCATGCCCTTGCTAACCTAAGACCGTGACGGGGCGCGAATCCTCGACCTGCTGCCTCAGAGTCGCGGACGCTACCGCCTGAGCCACGGTGACTAGTATTCCTGATACTTATTTCATCACGGGGGTTTGCGTTCTGTACCTAATGGTTTCTTTTAACATTTTGACGTAGGTAAATTAAACCTCTCTATTAGTCACAGGATCTTCACAACTTTCTCTTTTTCCTTTTTTGGCATGACTTTTGTTGTGCCAGAACATGACCACCAGAATAGCAGGTCATGTGGTCATGGTCCCAAGGTTATAGAGGCTCCTGAAGTGCTACTATATATAACATACCTTTTTCCATATGTAGAGTCTATTCATGCCTAGTAGGTTAGTACTGGTGTTATTCTTAAATAGGTTTGTTTTATTTATAAATATATGCTGAAAAATATTTAAGCAATTTTTTACATTAGTCCTTCATTTTGTTTTATGATACTCCACATTATAATTTCCTCAAGATTTTTCACAGAAAAAAAAAATGTAGTTTTTCGTCTACAGTTTGTGCAGTATATGGGATAAGTAATTAGTCAAATCAAATAATTAAGTTTTTTTTTGTTTAAGTGTGACACCGGGACAGGCAAAAACTGCCCTCATCAGTAAAGGACCGGGCACGAGAAAATACTAAGACGAATAAAAAGAGAAAGGTTAAGGACAAGGCAGAGATGAGGTAATGTCACACAAAGGAAAACGACAAACAGAAAAAAAAAGTACAGAGGACTCAGAGATATAGACGACTAGGCCCTGAGATGACGATAGATCTGCTTTTTGAAAGGTGATAGGTCATAAGAATTACGAAAGACAGAGGGAGGAAGAGAGTTCTAGAGTCTGGAGGTAGATGAGAAGAAGCAGTCGCTGCACTGACCAATCTGCGAGCTATAAATCTCCACACAGTACCTGTGAGATGAGGATGCTTGGCCAGTGTTACGAAGCCTCCGCAGTGGGAGAGGGATGCAACGTACAAGAGCCTCGAATATCCGTCATAATCTACTCCTGCTTTTTTTTTTATCGTTAGGTGTCACTATTAATGCCCATTCACAAGTGGACATAGACTGGTGGGGGGAATGGCAGGAGTATATCGTCATCTTCTCCCGAGACCCCCCACCCTCTATCTAATCTCTATGCCTTCAGTCCTATGCTCTACATGAGATATGACCCTTTCCTTGCTTGCATACACGCTAACCTTGTGGCATAGCAATCTTCAATAAGAACATGAATAATTCTCTCTCTCTCTCTCTCTCTCACTCATTTCTTCCTTCAAAATCCCCTTATCCCCCAGTGGCTCTGACAAAGAGAGTATATAATAATAATAATAATAATAATAATAATAATAATAATAATCATAATAATAATAATAATAATAATAATAATAATAATAATAATAATAATAATAATAATAATAAATACAATAATAATAACAATAATAATGATAATAACATTAATAATAATAATAATAATAATAATAATAATAATAATAATAATAATAATAATAATGATAATAATAGTAATAGTAATTAATAAAATAGCTTGATTTAGCAGCTACAATATCTTCGCAGAGGTTTTCAATCTGGGATACATGTACCCCAGGGGGTACGCAAGGGGTCTGTCAGGGGATACGGCTGCCAAGTGACTGACCATCCGCTGACTTGTACGAGTATTATAATTAGAGACCCTCTCCATACAGATGTTGCTTCTGTTAATGATGCCATTCAGATAGAGTTTATTGACATTGTGAATGACTCCAGTGCTTGTGATCTCTATGAAAAAAAATCTTTACTTGGGTTTTGGTGTGATATAAGCGAGTCATATCCTCATGTCGCCGAGGAGCCTCTTCGCTCTCTGTCACTTTTCCCATCAATATATTTGTGTGAAACTGGGTTTTCCTCCAGCTTACTGGTCATAAAATCAAAACTAAGATCCCGACTGAATACGGAAGCCAACCTTTGATGTGCTTTAGCTAAAACTGCTCCTCGGCTGACTAGAATAGTTGAGGAAAAGCAGTTCCAGCTATCTCATTAACAATTCCCTTTGCAGCACATGTAATAACTCTTAGTGTTTTGTTTCTTCAGCTCTTTCTTTAACCATGAAATTTATACTGCACAACCACAGTCAAAGATTTGTGATTTTTTTCTTTAATTTTCAATGGTATTGTTTGTGCTTACAATATTACTGGTTACGGCAGGATGTTTATGTAGTTAATTCACTTAAGTATTTACAATTATCTATCGATCCACCTTGGCTGTCTCCCCCAATTGGGGGGTAGCTGACATAAAAAAAGAAACAATAAGGGGATTACTTTGCTCTATGAGCAATGATAAGGGAGCTAGCGACCATTCAGATGGCACTGCTGGAGTGCCACTGCTGGAGTGCCACTGCCCATCCTCCTGGCTTATCCACAACATGTGTAGCTTCATAACTGCTAACTCCCCTACTGCCCCTACCACAGGGCTACCTCTGTAAGATGTAGCCCCGTGGTAACAGCAGATGCCCATCAGAGCTGTGTCACAATTGCTTGCCACTCATTCCTATTCCTAGCACGCTCACTTGCTTCCCTCACATCCATCTTCCTATCATTCACGGCTCTCCTTACTCAATCCATCCACCCAAACCTATGCCTCCCTCTAGCATTTAACCCATCATCTCTCGTATTAATCACCTTTTTCAGCAGTCTTTCATCATCCAACCTTTCCACATGGCCAAACCATCTCAGAACATTCATATCTACTCTGTTTGCAAATTCTCTCCTCACACACGTTTTTGCTCTCACCACTTCATTCCTATCCCCATCCAGCCGAGATACACCAATCATACTCCTCAGGCAGTTCATCTCAAACACATTTAGTTTCCGTCTCACTTACTTTCATACCTCACAACTCTGATCCATACATCATAGTTGGCACAACCACTTTCTCATGCAAAACCTTCTTAACATTCATTTCCAACCTTCTATTCCTCATCACTCCTTTCAACGCACCCAACACTACATCGTTCATTCACTCTTTGACACACATCTTCTTCCACTCCACCATTTGCAGCTATAACCGAGCCTAAATACTTAAACTGATCAACTTCATCAAGTGTCTCTCCATTCAACATAACATTCAATCCAGCACCATCCTCATTTCTTGTACACCTCATAACCTTACTCTTTCCCACATTCCTTCGCAACTTCCTTCTCTCACACGCCATTCCAAATTCTGACACTAACTGACACACCTCCTCTGAATCTGCCACCACCACAGTATCATCTGCAAACAGCAACTGATTCAGCTCCCACTCGTTATCATCCCCATTTACCATTCTCTAACCTCGACCACGCACTCACTCATTCACCTCTCTTACGACTCCATCAATATACAAATTAAACAGCCATGGTGACATCACACATCCCTGTCTCAGTCCCACACTCACTGGAAACCACTCACTCACTTCATTCCCTACCCTAACACAAGCTCTACTGCCCTCATACAAACTCTTCACTGCATGCAACAGTTTACCATTAATTCCATATAACCTCAAAACATTCCATACTGCATCTTTATCAATTCTATCAAACGCTTTCTGCAGCTCCAAAAATGCAAAATACACATCCTTACCCTTTGCTATATATTTCTCACATAACTGCCTAACTATAAAAATCTGATCTATACAACTTCTTCTTCTTCTTCTTCCTCTATTTGCATTCCCATTTTCATATGGGGTCGCATCTCTTCACTAGTCGTCTCCACTGGTTCCGGTCCATCACTTGCTCCTCCCCCAGCTGTCTCTCTCTGAGATCCTCCTTCAGTCGGTCCTTCCACCGTAGTTTAGGTCTTCCTCGTCTACGTCTGCCCTCCACGTCCATCTCCATCACTCTCACACCCACGTAGTCGTCTTCTCTCCTCTTCACATGACCGAACCACTGTAATCTCCTCTCCTGCGTTTCGCCGACGCCTCCACCACCTCACTGTACCTCTGATCCGGTCATTTCGTATCCTGTCCTCCCTCGTCACCCCACACATCCACCTCAGCATTCTCATTTCTGCGACATCTATCTTCCTTTCTTGAACCTTTTTCACCGGCCACGTCTCTGCTCCGTACAGCAACGCTGGTCTCACAACTGACTTGTACACTTTTCCTTTCACTCTAGCACTGATTTTCTTGTCACATAGCACCCCTGATGTTCTCTTCCAGCTGTTCCACGCTACCTGGATCCTATGATCAATCTCTCTCTCCTAAAACCACTCTGCACTTCTGCAATCAAATTTTCTGTCTTATCCCTAATCCTATTAATCAGTATCCTACCATACACTTTTCCTATCACACTCAACAAACTTATACCTCTAAAATTACTGCATTCATACACATCTCCCTTACCTTTGTACAGGGGCACTATACAAGCAATCATCATTCCACTGGCACCATTGACAACATAAAGCATATATTAAACACGCTTTAACCATTCCAATGCAGTCACACCACCTTCTTTCAACATCTCCGCTCTCACACCATCCATTCCAGATGCTTTACCTGCTTTTGCTTCATACAATGCCCTTTTCAATTCCTCACTTGTAATCTCTCTCTCTCATTTTCATTTCCCATTACTGGCACTTGAACACCCCCCACTGCCACTATAGCTACCTCTCTATCTTCCTCAACATTCAGCAAGCACTCAAAATATTCTGCCCATCTTTTCCTTGCATCGTTCCCTCTTAACATCTGTCCATTCACATCTTTCACAGTCTCTTCCATCCTCGATCCACCCTTCTTTACTCTCTTCACATCTTTCCAAAACTTCTTTTTATTCTCCTTATATGACCTACTAAAATCTTGTCCCCACCTAACATTTGCCAAGCTCTTCTCTTCCTATACCTTTCGTTTGGTTTCCACACATTTCTCTCTATATCTTTAATACTTCTCCCTACTGTTACACTGCATCCATTCCTCAAAAGCCCTCTTTTTCTCTTCCACCTTCATTTTCACCCCTTCATTCCACCACTCGCTGGTGGATGGATGGAGTAAGGAGAGCCCTGAATGATAGAAGGATGGATGTGAGGGAAGCAAGTGAGCGTGCTATGAATAGGAATGAGTGGCGAGCGATTGTGACGCAGCTCTGATGGGCATCTGCTGTTACCACGGGGCTGCATTTTACAAAGAAATCATGTTACTCGTGGAGGTAGCCCAGTGGTAGGGGCATTAGGGGAGTTGGTAATTATGTAGCGACACAGCTTGTGGAAGAGCCGGGAGGATGGGCTGTGGCACTCCAGCTGTGCCATCTGAACAGTCGCTAGCTCCCTCGTCATTGCCCCCCCCCAATGGGAGAAACAGCCAGGGTGGATAGATAGATACATATCTAATGGTCAATACTCAAACCCAAACTGTTTGGAGCGTAAGCAAGGAATGACCATTTTAACATTCACATAACCAACAAACTAATGACAAAGACATATTAAGTAACCCCGTGTTTGATCTGGCCAACTGCATGGACCAAACAACTGTAGTTTTTAACCAGAAAATTTTATTCTATACTAAACTTACCTCATTAATTCAACGTTACAGTATACATAATTTTTCTGAGCGAGACTGTAATTTATGCGAGTAAAGGGTGTGTGCGTACTGATGAGTTGCTTCATAATGCTTTAGATCCAAATAAAAGTACCTCGTTCATCATAACATAAAGTTAAATAAAGACATTGAAAGTGCAAGACTATCGTAGACGGATATAAAGATACATAAAGTTTATTTTAATAACTGTGACACCGTGAAGGGAAAAGATAATTGCCCTCATCTGGCTCGGGCAGCAAGAAAACATAAAGTAGAGAGAAATGGAGATAGGGAGTGTTGTGACTTGTCAGAAGCGAAGGGATAATAAGACATGTGTAACTTAAATGAAAGAATATTGTATGTTGATATAAGAATTGAAAAAGAACCGTAATGTAAGATAAACTATACATCGGGCTGTCGTAATAAGTCCTATTTATGTGCCAAACCTTCAGTTGTAGTACTGCAATGGTGACTGGTGTCATGGGTCAACGCAATAGACATAAAAATCCAAACAAATGGAAAGGTTTGCTTGCCTGTCCTTGGAACAATCATCCTCCCAACCCCCCAAAAAAGACATGTTTTTTAACAGAATCAGTTGCATTACTCGGATGAACGAATACAAGTCCTTTGCAAGATAAAATACATTCAAAAAGTATCGAAAAATAAAATACAATAAAATGCTCACTCTTTTAGAGAAGAAAATACAACAAAAATGTACACTTTCAATGAAAGAAAATACAACATATATGTTTACTCTTAAAGAAAGAGATGGCAGCTTACTGTTCACTTCTAATAAGGAAAAAAATATAATAAAATATTCACATGTTCAAAGAAATAAAATACAACCAAAAATATTCAATCTTTTAAAGACAGAAAATAAAAAAAAATCTCTTTCAAGACAATAAAATACAACAAATATTTTCACCTCCTTAAAGAAAGAAAATACAACAAAAAGTATTCACTTTTTGAAAGAAAGAAAATACAATAAAAAGTTATCGAACTTCCAAAAAGAAATTGCAACAAAAAGGTTCACTCCTAAAGTAAGAAACCACAACAAAAACGTATGTATGTGTGCATGTATATCAATGTCTTTATTATTAGCTCGGTCATATTGTGTGCGTGTGTGTGTGTGTGTGTGTGTGTGTGTGTGTGTGTGTGTGTGTGTGTGTGTGTGTGTGTGTGTGTGTGTGTGTGTGTGTGTCAGTCTTAAATTCCATAGATCCTATTATAACTTTGGACTGTGAAGAACGAAGGCATCTCCAACCAGATGAAAACTTCAGCCTACGTGAAATTCCATAGGGCAAAGCCTGACTCCGGATGCTGCAGACCTGAGTAGCCTTCAACTTTCTGATAATTATATTGGCCACCCCTATACATAGGAGATTGCAGCCCTTGTGCATAAATACATTATAACTGTTATTGAAGCATCATTGACGTCATATAATGCACAGCTTGATGCGTCACAATTAGTCCCCATTCCAACTAGGGTGGACATATTGGAGCGGGGGGATGAAGGCTGGATGCCCTCTCTCATGCCTAGCATTGGGATCCGGCCTGCATTAGTCGCTTCCTGAATAGAGCACTTTACCAATGAGCTATCGAAGCCTCGTCGCTTAGCTTATATATTTACTTATGTTTTCTTTACATAATTGAAAAAAATAAAAAATAGATTTCATACATATCAGGATATCACTCCGAAACGTCAAAAAAAGTTGAAAGGTTTCCTTACCCATGGCTGGATGTGAGAACTATAATAAATTTGTCATTTTAAATATATGTAAATTAAGGGAGGACTCTCAGATCTTACATGTTGGAATGCTTGATGTTTGTTAAAGCGTGAGTTCGCTTTTACCTTTTTTGCTTATTTATTTGTTTGTTTGATTATCTTGTTGTTTATATATCTATATGCAAATATTTTGTTTGCTTTATTTAATTATTTATTTAACTGACAAAGCCAGTCTCTTTGGCTCTCATTTTCTGCCAACTCTTCCATAAACAATTCCAGTGCACCTGTTCCTCAATCTTTACCCCTCTCTAACCCTATACCCTCCCTTATCCTTTCTTTAAGCAAAGTTCATGAGGTTCTATGCTTACTAAAGATGAAAAAAGGCTTCTGGTCCCGATGGTATCCCTACAAGGTCTCTTAAGGAGTTTGCAGATGAACTGGCTCTGGTGCTTTGACATCTTTTTTGCCTCATTCTGTTAACCAGTATCTATCCTTCATCTTAGAAGCATAACCTAGGTCAACCTGTTCCTCAAAAGGGTGACCGCTCTATTCCTTTAAACTACAAGCCTATTGCCATAACCTCATCGATCGCTAAAGTTTTAAAAAATTTGCTCAGTGTTCACTTCTTGAAATGCCTTGAATCCAACTCACTTATCTCCGATCACCTGTACAGCTTCTGCAAGGGAAGATCCACTGGTAACCTCCTGTCCTATCTTACTCATGATAACTGTAAAGCTTTTGACAGAGACTGGCACATGGCTCTGTTGGTCAAACTCCCAGCCTATGGCTTTACTCCTTCTCTCTGTTCTGATTTCCAGTTTTCTTTCTGACCGTTTTATATCTGTAGTTGCTGACGGTGCAACATCTAGCTCATTCCCTGTTACCAGTGGTGCTCCCTGTAACAGGGTTCTGTTGTTTTACCTACTCTGTTCCTTCTCTTCATCAATGATCTAAGTTCCCCATCCTCCTCTCCTTCACGCCTTTGCCAACGATTCCACACTTTACTTTTCCTCTGCTATTTTTTCACATCCTTCATCTGCTACTCGTAATCAGTCTTGTATCACTCTTTCTTCTACTCTTAACTCTGATTTGCAGAGTGTATCTGAGTAGGGCACCCAAAATTTAGTTAAATTTATTGCCTCCAAGACACATTTTCTAGCTATCTCTTTATATTCTCCTCCTGATAACCCTATTGTCTTCGAAACTAACGAAATTTACCCTCTTAATTCTATCAACATATTAGGAATCCATAAAGCCTCTAATTTGTCTTGGAGGAATCACATAATCCAAATTTCTCAATTTGCATCCAAAAATTTGGGGGTTCTGTGTTGTGTTCATCATTACTTTTCCTCTCTACAGTTACTTAAAATCTATAAAGATCTTATCTGTCCTGCATAGAAGACTTCTCACAGATCTGGGGTGCTTCTTATACTTATCTCCTTGATAGAAATAAATCTAAGGCAGTCAGACTCATTAATGATGCTTCTCTTACTGCTAATCTGAACTCTCCGTCTCTTTGCTGTAATGTATCATCCCTTTCTCCTTTCTATCGCTGCTCTGATGAGTTGGCGAGTTGCATCCCTTCCCACTGCTAAGGCCACGTATCACTCACCAAACGACCTCGTCTCACAGGTACTGTGTGGAGATTTGTAGTTCGCGGATTGGTTGGTGCAGCGACGGCTTCTTCCCATCTACCTCCAGACTAGAAAAGTCTCTTCCTCATTCTTTGTTTCCAAATTCTTATAACCAATTTCCATTCAAAAAGTGGAGCTACCATCATCTCAGGGCCTAATCTTCCATATCTCTAGGTCCTCAGTATTTTTTCAGTCTGTCCTTTTCCTTTGTGTATCATTACCTCATCTCTGCCTTGTCCATAAACTTTTTCTCTTCCTTCTTCTTAATTTTTTCTCGTGCCTGGATTTTTATTGATGAGGGCAGTTTATTTGACTGACCCGAGGCCACACTCTTAAAAAAATATTAATTTATTCTCTTCTCTGTCTATCTATTTATCTGTACCTATTAAATATATATATATATATATATATATATATATATATATATATATATATATATATATATATATATATATATATATATATATATAAGCAATAAGCCTCAGGGAAATAAGGATAAAATAGCAGAGGACCACGCACTTTCGCATATTTCAAATATACACCCTGAAATATATGAAAGCTCTTGGTCCTCTGCTATATTTTTTACCTACCTGTGGCTCATTGAATATATTATCATTACAAGTTTTATAGCGATAAACCCGCATTATATATATATATATATATATATATATATATATATATATATATATATATATATATATATATATATATATATATATATATATATTATATATAAAACACACACACACACACACACACACACACACACACACACACACACACACACACATATATATACCTTGGCTGTCTCCCCCATTTGGGGAGTAGTCGACATAAAAAAAGAAACAATAAGGGGATTACTTTGCTCTATGGGGAATGACGAGGGAGCTAGTGACTGTTCAGATGGCACTGCTGGAGTGCCACAGCCCATCCTCCCGGCTCTTACACAACCTGTGTCGCTTCATAAATGCCAACTCCCCTACTGACCCTACCACAGGGCTACCTCTGTAAGATGTAGCCCCGTGGTAACGGCAGATGCTCATCAGAGCTGCATCACAATCGCTCGCCACTCATTTCTATTCCTAGCACGCTAACTTGCTTCCCTCACATCCATCCTCCTCTCATTCAAGGTTCTCCTTACTCTATCCATCCACCCAAACCTAGGCCTCCCTCTAGCATTTCTCCCATCAGCTCTCTCATTCATCACCTTTTTCAGCAGTCTTTCATCATCCATCCATTCCACATGGCCAAACCATCTCAGAACATTCATATCTACTCTAGCTGCAAATTCTCTCCTCACACCCGTTCTTGCTCTCACCACTTCATTCCTAACCCTATCCAACCGATATACACCAATCATACTCCTCAGGTATTTCATCTCAAACACATTTAGTTTCCGTCTCTCACTTACTTCCATACCCCATAACTCTGATCCATACATCACAGTTTTCACAACCACTTCCTCATACAAAACTTTCTTAAAATTCATTTCCAACCCTCTATTCTTCATCACTCCTTTCAACGCACCCAACACTTTACATCCTTCATTCACTCTGTAACACACATCTGCTTCCACTCCACCATTTGCGGCTATAACCGAGCCTAAATACTTAAACTGATCAACTTCCCCAAGTGTCTCTCCATTCAACATAACATTCAATCCAGCACCATCCTTATTTCTTGTACACCTCACAAACTTACTGTTTCCCACATTCACTCACAACTTCCTTTACTCACACACCATTCCAAATTCTGGCACTAACTAACACAGCTTCTCCTCTGAATCTGACACAACCACAGTATCATCTGCAAACAGCAACTGATTCACCTCCCACTCGTTATCATCCCCATCTACCATTCTCAAACCTCGACCACGCAGTCGCTCATCTTACGACTCCATCAATATACAAACTGAACAGCCATGGTGACATCACACATCCCTGTCTCAGTTCTACACTCACTGGAAACCACTCACTCACTCCATTCTCTATCCTAATACAAGCTGTACTACCCTCATACAAACTCTTCACTGCTAGCAACAGTTTACCATCAATTCCATATAACCCCCAAACATTCCACATTGCCTCTCTATCAACTCTATCATGCGCTTTCTCCAGATTCAAAAATGCAGAATACAAATCCTTACCCTTTGCTAAATATTCCTCACATAACTGCCTAACTATAAAAATATGATCTATACAACCTCTACCTCTCCTAAAACCACTCTGCACTTCCGCGGTCACATTTTCTGTCTTATCCCTAATCTATTAATCAGTATCCTACCATACACTTTTCCTACCACACAACAAACTTATACCCCTAAAATTACTGCATTTATATACATCTCCCTAACATTTGTATTGGGGCATTATGCAAGCAATCACCCATTCCACTGGCACCATTGACAACATAAAGCATATGTTAAACAATCTCACTAACCATTCCAACACAGTCACACCCCCATCTTGCAACATCTCCGCTCTCACACCATCCATTCCAGGTGCTTTACCTGCCTTTGCTTCTTACAATGCCCTTTTCTCCTCCTGTCTTATAATTTCTCTCTTATTTTCATCTCCCATTACTGGCACTTGAACACCCCCCGCTGCCACTATAGCTGCCTCTCTATCTTCCTCAACATTCAGCAAGCACTCAAAATATTCTGCCCATCTTTTCATTGCATCGTTCCCTCTTAACATTTGTCCATTCACATCTTTCACTGTCTCTTCCATCCTCGATCCACCCTTCCTTACTTTCCTCCCTTCTTTCCAACCTTCTTTTTATTTTCCTCATATGACCTACTAAAATCCTGTCCCCCACCTAACATTTGCCAACCTCTTCTCTTCCTCTACCTTCTGCTTGGTTTCCACATTTTTCTCCCTATATCTCTCATACTTCTATCTACTGTTACACTGCAGCCATTCCTCAAAAACCCTCATTTTCTCTTCCACCTTCATTTTCACCCCGTCATTCCACCACTCACTGCCCCTCCTCAGGTCACCTCCAACAAACCTCTTTCCACACACCTCACTTGCATGTCCTACAAAACATTCTTTCATCAACCCCCATTCCTCCTCCAACTCCCCAACTTCTCTTTCTTTCAC
>JAXCGZ010019049.1:75000-115835 GCA_037179515.1 Halocaridina rubra
ACAGCTTGATAGGAAATACTAGAGACTCCTAATAAATACTATACTATATACTCATGCTTCTAGATTTGAAAAAAATAGTAGAAATATCCATCTGTAATAGCAAACAAAATGCAAAATTTTTATTCTGATTTTCAATGTTCTTAGTGATTTTAGGTTCCAAATAGGTGAAAATATATTAATGTTTAAAGAAATTGGATATATATGCACATAAAACCAAGAAAAAGAAATACTTCATATATTTCATACAGAAAACACAAAATGATTAAAGAAAGACAGAAAATGTAAATAAATATTAAGCAACAACAAAGCGTGTCTAAGCTAAATTACGTTTACAGAGCCACAGAAAGTATAATAATATATATAAAAAAAACAACTAAAAATAAATAACTGAAATACTACAGTGTTTCTGATTTTAAGAATAGCAAATTAAATATAAAGATGGGTAAAATTAATTCCACCATCAGCTTTACTAGAAAAAAATATATAATAAAAAATCAAACATAGAAACGAGTAAAAAAAAAAAACACTAACCCAAGTATTTCTAAAGTCAAACATAGCAGAAAGTAAAAAAAAAAAAAAGCTGAAAAAAACTTCCAATTCCTTTCAGAGTTTCATAGTATCACATAGACCACAATAAAATAATACATCTGCCAAGGAAGAGTAACAAAAGACTAAGACACTAAAAGAAAGAAAATTCCTGAATTGCATCAAGTCATTCGAGTTCAGTTTCAACCATGCATTAAGGAAGACATGAGCCGCTCCAACCTCCTCCGTCGTAAATCTTGGCCATACTAAAGCAGTAGAGATGGAGTGGAAGAATCAATTCTGCTCCAGAGATGGTTCTACTGGAAGCAAATTTCTGTGCATCAGTATTCTGACAGCGCTCGCATCGTTCACAAATGCTACGTATATTGGTAAGTGCCACAACTTAATACTTTAATTTGCATTTTGGTTGTGCAATGTTTAGAGCGCTCGAATTGGATAGTGAGCAGCCAGAGTTCGAGCCCACTGCAGGGCATTAGAAAGAACATCCAGCTTTAATTCCCAGCTCCAACTTGTCTGTGTCCACCCCGATTTGATAGGGGATTACTAGTGACTAAAAAAACGTGTTAGAGAAGAAAGAATGCTTCTCTTGTATTCCCTGCATGTCATAAGAGTAAAGCCACACAGTGAGGCTGGATGGATATTGCAAGTTGGCTCTCTCTTTCTCTCTCGGCAATAACTTTGGAGGGTAGAGAGAGTAATAGGTTTTCTAGTTGGTTGACGGAAGGAACGTACTCGTTCTCTAACGCGAGTGGTCACACTGGATGCCCTCTGTGGGGGGGGGGGGGGCGAATACTGCTTCTGTGTTTCCCTACGTCTCATAAAAGTCAATTTAATAGAACCTAGCAAGTAGATAGCGAATTCCCTCTAATGTATTTTCCTTCTACAAAGGCCCGATTTCTTAAACAGTGTAAACCTAGGATACCATATTGTTAGCTAGCTAGACACACAAACATGGATTTCATAAACGCATCTGACGCAGTTCTGTGTACGGCTAGATCCCATGTGGGATCCTAGCCATACAGAGAACCGCGTCAGATGTGTTTATGAAATCCATTTGTGTGTCTAGCTAACTAACAATATGGTATCCTAGGTTTACACTATTTAAGAAATCGGGCCAAAGACTTAAGTCTTTTTGCTTTGACTTAGCCACCTCGTGTATAGAGGAGCTTATGGCTATTGTATATAGATAATGATGTTAATATATGATGCTGACCACAAGCCATCCTGATGCTCTCTACCCATCAGGAATATCACAATTAGTGTGGCCGTACCCTAAGTTAAATAAAAGAAAAGCAAAAGGGCTGCCATACACACTCCTTGACTTTTAAAGAACAACATAAACTCGCAAATTCTATATCTCAATATTTTGTTATATACCTTGCTCACTTTCTCTGCATATGTCGTAACAGTCAACTATAGGAGATAATTTATTAAAGCTCAACAAACACACCAGCTCATATTTACAAAAACAACATCTGATACCTTTTGTGATTAAAATACCACACTCGTGTCCCCTGCGAGTCACAGGAGTCAGTTAATGATTAATGGGTAGCGAATGGACTGACAATCGCACCATCTGATTTCTTATTATTTTTTTTTTTTACAGAACAAACTTCACTTGTGGTCCATTTGTCGTAAGAGTCATTAAATAGTTAATCTGTCGCAAATGGACAGACAACAGCACTCAGAATTTTTCCATAGATTAAATAAGTTCATTGATGGAGCAAAGATGGGCAGGATAGGATAATAACCTTTTTTGTCACCCATTTTTTATATAATCAGTTGTGGCATCGTTGTGGCATAGTATCATGTTAAAAAGAGACTTAAAAATGATAATAATAACAGAAGTATGTAAACAAAACAAAAAATATGGTTTTTATCACTCCTGTTTATAAAGAATATGACAGGATCGTTTAAAAAGGAAAATGAAAATATTGATAATAATAATGAGAGACTGTTAAAAAAGGTCTTTAGCACTCCTATATACGAAGAATGTTTTAGTATTGTGTTAGAAAGTGTAATGACAATAATGGTAAAATTATACGAATATGAAAAAAATGGACTTTATCACTTCTGCTTATAGAGAAGATGATTATGGCTGTGAGGAGAACATCATGATTGTAATAGAATTTTACTATTCCTTTTAGGCATCAACGGGATGCAATATCACGTTGACAATGAAAATAAAAATAATGATAAAAATAGACGAATAATAAAAAAAAAATCTATATCTTTCCTGTTTATGGAAAAAATGATAGTTATAGCTACGAAGTGACTATCACGGCTGAAACAGAATTTTTATCCTTTTATGAGGGAATAAAAATATTATGACTACGCAAGTATTCTGAACTTCCTGCATCGAACAAACATTGTTACATGAACGCATGAAAATAAAATACTCATCAAGGAAAAATTTAAAAAATCAATGCAGCTTTATGAGTAATATGAACTGTCCTCTCTCTCTCTCTCTCTCTCTCTCTCTCTCTCTCTCTCTCTCTCTCTCTCTCTCTCTCTCTCTCTCTCTCTCTCTCTCTCTCTCTCTCTCACACACACACACACACACACAGGTCCTGATGACATATCCCCTCATGTGCTTAAAAAATGCGCAAACACAATATCAGTGGCACTAAGTATCATATTTAAGGAGTCATTGGAGTCGGGGGAGATTCCAAGATGCTGGAAACAAGCAGATGTGATACCTATCTTCAAAAAGGGAAGGAGGGATACGGCTCTGAACTATAGACCAGTTTCCTTGACCAGCATAGTTTGCAAACTTATGGAGAAACTACTAAGGAAACATATCTCTCTTCACTTGGAATCCTTCAACTTTTTGTCAGTGAGGCAACATGGCTTCAGAGAAGGAAGATCAACAGTAACAAACTTATTAGAATTTTATGATGAGGTAAGCCAAATCTTACAGGAAAGAGAGGGCTGGGCAGATTGCATATTCCTAGACTTCCAGAAAGCGTTTGACACTGTTCCACATGGGAGACTTATTAGGAAGCTGCAATCAATGGCTAGAATAGGTGGAAATGTCTTGGAATGGATAAAAACTTACTTAGAAGGAAGGGAACAGAGGGTTAGAGTAAGACACTCAGTGTCTGAATGGAGAAGAGTTAGTAGTGGAGTCCCACAGGGTTCAGTTTTAGGGCCACTTTTGTTCCTTGTATATGTAAATGACCTACCAGAGTCTGTAAATTCATTCATGAATATGTTTGCAGATGATGCAAAGATTGTGAAGAAAGTAAAAAACGAGAACAATGGTAGAGAACTTCAGGAGGATCTAAATAATCTGCATGAGTGGTCAGAAAAGTGGCTAATGAAATTCAATACCTCAAAATGTAAGGTAATGAGAATGGGTACAAGTGCAAGAAGGCCCAAGCTTGACTACTCGGTGGCTGGAGTACAACTTCAAGAGACAGAAAATGAGAGAGATCTAGGAGTAAACATACTGGCAGATTTGTCTCCAGAAATACATATAAATGGCGTAGTAAGGGCAGCATATGCATTCTTATCAAATGTAAGGGTAGCCTTCAGGCACATGGACAAGGAAATGTTCAGAAATATTTATGTAACCTATGTGAGGCCAAAACTCGAATATGCAGCCCCCTTTTGGAATCCGCACTTGAAAAAGCACATAGCTAAGCTTGAAAAAGTTCAAAGACATGCCACGAAACTGGTGCCAGAAATACGCAATCTCGGTTATGATGAGAGGCTGAGGGAATTAGACTTGCCATCACTCGAAGCTAGAAGAGTAAGGGGGGATATGGTGACAGTCTTTAAATTCCTTCATGGTTATGATAGAGTGGATAGGGATCGATATTTCGATATGGCTGGCTCTAGAACTAGAGGTCATAGTTTGAAGCTTCGGAAGAAAACTTGTTTGCAGGATGTAAGGAAATACTTTTTCAGTGTAAGAGTAGTTGATAATTGGAATTGGCTAAGCGAGGAGGTAGTTAATGCTACCTCAATCCATAGTTTTAAGGACAGGTATGATAAGTATCACTAAGTCTAAAAATGGAACCGATCAGGAGACGGGAAGATACGAGCTTTGGGCTCTTTCCCGTAAACACAATTAGGTAATCACAATTAGGTAATCACACACACACACACGCAAGCACACGGAGTACATAAATGGAACCGACCAGGAGACGGGGAGTTACGAGCTTGGGCTCTTTCCCGTAAGTACAATTAAGTAATTACACACATACACAAGACTTCAATAAAATATATACGTTATCAGGCTGGTTGGGTAATGAGAACGGACTCTCTCTCTCTCTCTCTCTCTCTCTCTCTCTCTCTCTCTCTCTCTCTCTCTCTCTCTCTCTCTCTCTCTCTCTCTCTCAAGGTGATTAGCACAATAAAAGATTCGACCGAAGACTTTTTTTTCATATTATAGAAAGCCATTCTACTTTAAGATAAAAAGAAATATTTTTCTTTCAATATGTAACTTATCCCTTTCAAAGGGAAGTATGTGCATGAGTACACGTACATACATACATGATTACATGTTTACATAATACTTTTATATATGCATACACACACACACAGCTTTATCAGAGGAAAACTAAAGGTAAAAGAACAGGTTTTAATGCTTAAGAGAACGGATGGAAGCATCGCTGAGAAGAATCTGCGAAGAATTGAACAAGTAGTTTCATTTAGTATTTACAGTAGAAAATACCCCACCCTCTCAGATTGCAGAGATAGAAGAAGCTCTAGGGACGGTATTAGAGAACATCACCTTTTCAGCCACAGAGGTATGCAAATCGTTGATCGAGTTAGATGCCCATAAAGCTACAGTACCTGATCATATATCCCCTATGTACTTAAGAAATGCTCTAATTCAATATCAGTGGCATTAAGTATCATATTTAAAAAGTCGCTGGAGTCGGGGGAGATTCTAAGATGCTGGAAACAACTGAACGTGATACCTATCTTCAAAAAGGGAAGGAGGGATACTGCTCTAAACTATACACCTGTTTCCTTGACCGGCATAGTTTGCAAAATTATGGAGAAACTACTAAGGAAACATATCTCTCTTCACTTGGAATCCTTCAACTTTTTGTCAGTGAGGCAACATGGCTTCAGAGAAGGTAGATCAACAGTAACAAACTTATTAGAATTTTATGACGAGGTAAGCCGAGTCTTACAGGAAAGAGAGGGCTGGGCAGGTTGCATATTCCTAGATTTCCAAAAAGCATTGACACTGTCCCACACGGAAAACTTATTTAGAAGCTGCAACCAATGGCAAGAATAGGTGGAAATGTCTTTGAATGGATAAAAACATACTTAGAAGGAAGGGAACAGAGGGTAAGAATAAGACACTCAGTGTCTGAATGGAGAAAAGGCAGTAGTGGAGTTCCACAGGGTTCAGTTTTAGGGCCACTTTTCTTCCTTGTATATGTAAATGACTTATCAGAGTCTGTAAATTCATTCATGAATATGTTTGCAGAGGATGCAAAGATTGTGAAAAAAGTAAGAAACGAGAACAATGGTAGAGAACTTCAGGAAGATCTAACTTGTCTGCATGAGTGGTCAGAAAAGTGGAAATGGGACGATAGTTTGTCACATCTTCTCTGTCCCCCTGTTTATGCAGAGGTATTACATGTGATATTTTCCAAGAGTCAGGAAACTTTTTAGTAACCATGGAAGTGTTCATAATAGTTAGAATATAAGATGCAATCATGGGTAGAGCATCTTTGATGAACTGAAATGGTATACCATCTGAACCATAAGAGCCAGAGTTTCTTAGGCTCTTTATGGTAAGAATTAGGGTAGCACAATCGATAGGATTTATCTTGAAGTACTCTCTTATGTTTACATTGGAGGAATTGTCATTTAAGCAATTACTCATATTCACTGAGTTGATGTTTTCTTGAGTTTTTTCATATGTAGTTTTGCCAACGTTAGCAAAATAGTTATTAAAGTTTTCTGCTTTGTCTTTCAACTCTGTAATATTTTCATAACTTTCTGAGGTACTCTTTTCATTTGGTATCATGCTTCTTATCACTTTCCATGTTGCTGCTGTATCATGTCTAGAGTCATTGAATTGTTTTTTTGTAAAAGTCTTTTTTACTTACACTGATGAGAGATCTGACACGTTTCTTTTCTGTTTTATAACGTTCTCGGAGAATCATATCATATCTATTCATATATAGCTCTTTTTGTATTTGATTTCTGATTTGGAGATCTATGAGCAAACATACTGGCCGATTTGTCTCCTGAAATGCATACAAATGACATAGTAAGGGCAACATATGCTTTCTTAGCAAAGGCAAGGGTAGCCTTCAGACACATGGACACGGAAATGTCAGAAATATTTATGTAACATATGTGAGGCCAAAGCTTGAATATGCAGCCCCCTTTTGGAATCCGCACTTGAAAAAGCACATAGTTAAGCTGGAAAAAGTTCAAAGACATGCCACGAAACTGGTGGTAGAAATACACAATATCACTTATGATAATAGGCTGAGGAAATTAGACTTACCATCACTCGAAGCTAGAAGAATGAGGGGGGATATGGTGATAGTTTTTAAATTCCTTCATGGTTATGACAGAGTGGATAGGGATTGATATTTTGATTGTTTGAAACTTCGTAAGAAAACCTATTTGCAGGATGTAAGGAAGTACTTTTTTAGTTTAAAAGTAGTTGATAATTAGAAGTCACTAAGCGAGGAGATAGTTAATGCTAACTCAACCCATAGTTTTAAGGACAAGTATGATTAGTATCAATAAGTACAAATTGGAACCGATCAGGATACGGAAAGTTACGAGTTTGGGGTCTTTACCGTAAACACAATTAGGTAATTTTACACACAAACACACACACACACACACACACACACACACACACACACACACACACACACACACACACACACATTCACAACAGTAAGGCAGATATAGTAGCAATTACAGAGACTAAGTTGAGTGAGGACATAAACAGTGTCACAGTTTTTCCTAAGGGTTTCAGAATACTAAGGGTTGAAAGATCTGAGAGGACTGGTGGAGGGATAGCACTGCTCATAAGTGAAAGGATTCAAGTCGAAGAAATAAACTTGGCTATAGAAAGTGAGTTCAAGGAATTTCTAGTTGCTCGCATAAATACTGGGTCAGAGAGCATTATAATAACTGTTGTATACAACCCACCAAGGAACCAAAATAGGCTTGAAGTTTATGAGGAAAGTCATATAGGTACTATTGAAGTCATAAACTCAGTTGTTAACATGGCACGGGAAAAAAAATGTAGGATTTTGATTATGGGAGACTTTAATCATAAAGAGATAGATTGGATAAACCTTGACCCACACAGTGGTGAGGACTCATTCGGGGCAAGATTCCTAGATTGCGTACAAGGGAATTTCCTACACCAACATGTAATGGAACCAACAAGGGCCAGGGGTGGGGATGAGCCATCACTACTTGATCTAGTGTTCACAGATAATGTGTTGGATATTGAAAATATTGAGTATGAACCACCAATTGGAAAGAGTGACACTGTGTGTTGTTGATGGAGTATATCATTGAAGATATTCTTCCTGAGAGTAGAGGCACTGAGGACATGAGGAGGAACTATCCGAAAGGAGATTACATCAAAATGAATGAGCTTTTTGCAGTTATTGACTGGAGAACCTTATTTTACAACAAATCTGTACAAGAAATGTATGACATCTTTTGTGAGAAATATGGGAAGATAGTAGATTGCTGCATACCTGTCACCAAAGTAGGTGTAATTCATGCCAGAGAGAAATGGTTCAATAATGGGTGTAAAAGAGCTAAGGAGTGGAGAGACAAATGCTGGAAAAGGTATAGGAGGAGAAAAAACATAAATGCCTGGCAAACCTACAAAAGAGCAAGAAATGACTACCTAAGTAAAAGGAGAGAGGCAGAGAGAGACTATGAGAGGGACATCACCAGGAAGGCTAAAGAAAATCCCAAGCTTTTCCACAGCTTTATCAGAGGAAAACTGAAGGTAAAAGAACAGGTTTTAAGGCTAAAGAGAGCGGATGGAAGTATCACTGAGACGGATGAAGAGATCTGCAAAGAATTGAACAAGGAGTTTCAGTCAGTATTTACAGTAGAAAATACCCCACCCCCTCAGATTGCAGTGATAGAAGCTCAAGGGCCGGTATTAGAGAACATCAACCTTACAGCCACAGAGGTATGCAAAGCGCTGATGGATTTAGATGTTCATAAAGCTACAGGTCCCGATGACATATCCCCTCATGTGCTTAAAAAATGCGCAAACACAATATCAGTGGCACTAAGTATCATATTTAAGGAGTCACTGGAGTCGGGGGAGATTCCAAGATGCTGGAAACAAGCAAATGTGATACCTATCTTCAAAAAGGGAAGGAGGGATACGGCTCTGAACTATAGACCAGTTTCCTTGACCAGCATAGTTTGCAAAGTTATGGAGAAACTACTAAGGAAACATATCTCTCTTCACTTGGAATCCTTCAACTTTTTGTCAGTGAGGCAACATGGCTTCAGAGAAGGTAGATCAACAGTAACAAACTTATTAGAATTTTATGATGAGGTAAGCCAAATCTTATAGGAAAGAGAGGGCTGGGTAGATTGCATATTCCTAGACTTCCAGAAAGTGTTTGACACTGTTCCACATGGGAGACTTATTAGGAAGCTGCATGCAATGGCTACAATAGGTGGAAATGTTTTGGAATGGATAAAAACTTACTTAGAAGGAAGGGAACAGAGGGTTAGAGTAAGACACTCAGTGTCTGAATGGAGAAGAGTTAGTAGTGGAGTTCCACAGGGTTCAGTTTTAGGGCCACTTTTGTTCCTTGTATATGTAAATGACCTACCAGAGTCTGTAAATTCATTCATGAATATGTTTGCAGATGATGCAAAGATTGTGAAGAAAGTAAAAAACGAGAACAATGGTAGAGAACTTCAGGAAGATCTAAATAATCTGCATGAGTGGTCAGAAAAGTGGCTAATGAAATTCAATACTTCAAAATGTAAGGTAATGAGAATGGGTACAAGTGCAAGAAGACCCAAGCTTGACTACTCGGTGGCTGGAGTACAACTTCAAGAGACAGAAAATGAGAGAGATCTAGGAGTAAACATACTGGCAGATTTGTCTCCAGAAATACATATAAATGGCATAGTAAGGGCAGCATATGCATTCTTATCAAATGTAAGGGTAGCCTTCAGGCACATGGACAAGGAAATGTTCAGAAATATTTATGTAACCTATGTGAGGCCAAAACTCGAATATGCAGCCCCCTTTTGGAATCCGCACTTGAAAAAGCACATAGCTAAGCTTGAAAAAGTTCAAAGACATGCCACGAAACTGGTGCCAGAAATACGCAATCTCAGTTATGATGAGAGGCTGAGGGAATTAGACTTACCATCACTCGAAGCTAGAAGAGTGAGGGGGGATATGGTGACAGTCTTTAAATTCCTTCATGGTTATGATAGAGTGGATAGGGATCGATATTTTGATATGGCTGGCTCTAGAACAAGAGGTCATAGTTTGAAGCTTGGTAAGAAAACTTCTTTGCAGGATGTAAGGAAATACTTTTTCAGTGTAAGAGTAGTTGATAATTGGAATTGGCTAAGCGAGGAGGTAGTTAATTCTATCTCAATCCATAGTTTTAAGGACAGGTATGATAAGTATGACTAAGTATAAAATGGAACCGATCAGGAGACGGGAAGATACGAGCTTTGGGCTCTTTCCCGTAAACACAATTAGGTAATCACACACACACACACACACACACACACACACACACACACACACACACACACATATATATATATATATATATATATATATATATATATATATATATATATATATATATATATATATATATATATATATATATATATATATATATATATATATATATAACCAAATAAGCACATTACATATGTGAAAACATGAATAATTTTTTACCCCGACCGGGACTTGAACCTAGGACTTATAATTACTAAGTCAAGGCGCTATCAACTATACCAGAGAAGGTTAAAAGGAATCCAACCTTATAGCTTATATATGCTATAATTAAGCATGAACTCATTCTATCTGAATGTCACTGTTTATATTACATATTCCCCAACCTCACTCGTGGCTTCATTTCGCATTTAATTCAATTCCCAATCTATTCTGGGCTATTCAACAACCAAATAAGCACATTACATATGTGAAAACATCAATCATATTTACCCCAACCGGGGTAAAAAATTATTCATGTTTTCACATATGTAATGTGCTTATTTCGTTATTGTATAGCCCAGATGAGATTGGGAATTGAATTAAATGCGAAAATGAAGCCACAAGTGAGGTTGGGAAATCTGTAATATGAACATAGTGGCATTCAGATAGAATGCATTCATTCCTAAGTAGAGCAGATATAAGCCATAAGGTTGGATTCCTTTTAATCTTCTGTGGTGTAGTTGGTAGCACCTTGACTTAGTAATTATAAGGCCTAGGTTCAAGTCTTAGTCGGGGTTATTAATGATTCATATATATATATATATATATATATATATATATATATATATATATATATATATATATATATATATATATATAATATATATATATATATTTGTGTGTGTGCATACTTTCACAAATATCCAGATATGATGCATATATACATACATACAACCATACATCATCATCTCTGAGGAACTATGGGGAATACTTTGTCGTTACCATTGATATCTCTAAATCTTTTGACAGTTTGGCACAAGGTTCTTTTAGCCAAACTCCCTGCTTATGGCTTTGGTCCATCTCTCTGGTCTTTGATTTCAGTTTTCTCTCTGACCGCTTTATATCTGTGGTTGTTGACGGTACAACATCTAGCTTATTCTCTGTTACTAGTGATGCTCAACAAGGGATCTGTTCTTTCACTTACTCTATTCCTTTTCTTCATCAACGATCTTCTTAAGTCTGCATCCTCCTTTCTTCTTCACGCCTTTGTCGACGATTCTACCCTTCATATTCGCGCTGTATTTTCTTCACAACCTTCGTCAGTTACTCGTAATCAGTCTTGTATATTACTCTTTCTTCTACCTTCTATCTGAGTGGGGCATTCAAACTTTAGCTAAATTTAGTCCCCAATATACAGCTTCTGGCTATCTCTTTATCTTCTCTTCCTGATAGCCCTATTGTTTCAAAAGTAACGAAATATTCCCTGTTAATTCTATTAACATATTAGGCATCCAGATAGCCTCCAACTTGTCTTAGAGGAATCACATAATCCTAATTTCTAAATCTGGATCCAAAAAATTGGGGGTTCTATTTCATTTTCATCATTACTTTTCCTCACTACAGTTACTTAAAATCTATAAAAGTCTTATCCGTCCCTGCTTAGAATACTGCTCACACATCAGGGTGCTTCTTCAAATACTTTTTTCCATGATAGGGTTCAAGCTAAGGTAGTCAGACTCATTGATGATCCTTCTCTTACTTTTAATCTAGCTTCTCTTTTTCTTCACCGTAAGGTATCATTCCTTTCTCTTTTCTATCGGTACTGCTTCCATTTCTTCTCTCTTGAGTTGGCGAGTTGCATCTCTCTGCCATTGCCGAGATCCTTTACCACTAGCCAAGCGGCTTCGTCTCGCAAGTACTGTCTGGAGATTTGTAGCTCACGGACTGGTTGGTGTCCACTTACCTCCAGACTTTGGAATTCTTTTCCTTCTTCTGTATTCCTAATTCTTATAACCTTACTCTAGGTCCTCAGTACTTCGACTATTCTTGCAGCCCGTTCTCTTCCTATTGTGAACCATTACCTCATCTCTGCCTTGTCCATAACCTTTTACTTTTTCTTCGTGCCCCCGGTGTCACACTCAGTTATGTATGTATATACATAGATACATAACTTCATATATACATATATGCACAGCTTATGCATTACATATACATATATTGGTAAATGTGTAATATTGTGCATAATAATAATAATGATAATAATAATAATAATACATAGAGAATCTTAACCAGATAAAAATATATAGTTTCACGCTTTTCTAATGGGTCAAACCGTGGAGATTAAGATCAGCTAAATAATATTAACCGGCATACCAGATACAGTTGTTGGACCCCCAGGTGGAAAAATTCTACCCTATGCACTGTGGATGGCCCGATCAGATGGGTGGTTAGGAGGGGGAACACTATTGGGTTCGTTTATCCCCAAGGAGCTACGCTGTCGGTCTGTTATGTCAACAAGATGCAGAAATTGCACTAGGAACTCTTTCTCTGGTGCAGTTTTACCTTGATCCACTCTTATGTATAAAGCTTAAGAAAACAAGTGGATCTTCTTGATATGTTGTTATTAATTTTCTTCTGACTTTCTTGATCAGCAGAAAACAAGGTCAAAGTGTCACCGGGTAGGGGACAAACAAACAAACTTTATTTCCATTTCATTATACAATGGGTATTCGTCAGCCGGGGCAAGCCCCAACCCCCCACTGTGGTGTCCAACCACAGCAGTTCCTGCCAGTAAACAGCTTAAACTCTCGGTCTTGGACGGGAACCGATCTTTCGACCTCGTGAATGCGACGCCAGCACATCACCACTGTAATAGTATGTAATATCTGTAGCCTTTTATCTGAAGTAAAGGAATGAAATCATCATTGCCTAGATACCAATGGATTGCTATATTACTAAGGCAATTGTGCTCCAGATAACATAAACACAAATATCACCATATACAGCGCAAGGTTTTACTTCCTAGAAATGTCTTTGACAGTTTCAAAGGTATTAGTATTTAGCCAGTTATAGAATACCTATGCCTATTTACTCTGTGGATGCCCCAAGTAATGTGGTGGGGAGACTTGTTGCAGTCCAATATCCCACAGAAGCTAAGAAGAATAATAAGGCATAGTAGCCTATAGTAAATGTGCACTTTTACTCGGTAATCCTCTGTACAAGGGGAACTGATGTCACTGTTTATATGTGTCTGTCTGTCTGTATGCATGCATGCATGCATGTATGTACGTATGTATGTATGTATGCATGCATGTATGTATGTATGTAGAATACCATTAACTTTTCTCTCAACTCTTTTCTCATCAGACGTCTTTGAAAGAAACCAGCCTTATGCACCAGAGAGCTCCCCTCCTTTTCGCTCCCAAGGAGCACATCATCAGAGGAGCCACGTGGTGCATGCTAGGTCAAGGAGATCATCTTATTTGCTCTCAGCTAATCCTACCAAGGAGGAGGTACCGAGGAAACCATTTTTCGACAATCCAGGGATCAAGAGAAACGTCACCACCACTATTGGTCAAACGGCTTATCTACATTGTCACGTGGCTCAGTTGGGGAACAAGGCCGTAAGAGCCCCGTCATTACCAAATAAATATTTTTTTCTTTCTTTTCCTGATATGGATTGCTAATTCGTAATAAATAATTCTTCCTCTCCTTCTATTTCTCATATGGACTGTTACTTTACGAATAAACAATCTCTCTTCTTTTCATCTATGGACTGTTACTTACTAATAAACATATCTATCTTCTTTTTGTAATATGGAGTATAGCTTACTAATAAATAATTCATTCTTTCATCTTTTTCTCATATGGACTGCTGCCTCTTCTTCTCATATGGACTGCAGCTTACTTATAAACAATTCTCTCTTTTTTTCTCATATGGGCTGCTACATACTAATAAGCATTTCTCTCTCTCTCTCTCTCTCCTTTTTCTTATATGGACTACTACTTACTAATAAACAATTCATTATTTCATCTTTTTCTCATATGGACTGCTGCTTCGTAATAAACAATTCTTTCCCTTTTTTCCTGTCACATGGACTCTAGTTTCCATATTTTTTCTTGTATTTTTCAATAATTTTCTGGTCTTGAAATGAGTACAGTACATAAATTTAAAGTTAATATTTTTATAGATAAAATAACTTTCACTTTTCGTCTCATATGGGATTCAATTAAAAATATGTTTTTCTTAACTTGTCAGTTGTATTTCAAAGGAAAACAAATAACACAGAATATACATTTAAGATTTCTGATACATTCATATAGGCTTTTATTTCCCTCAGTCATCACATTTGGATTTAAGACTTAATATGTATTGTACATTGTCTCTATTACAGCAAGTGTCGTGGATAAGAAAGCGTGATCTTCACGTGTTGAGTTCAGGAGTTGTAGTCTTTGCTTCAGATCAAAGATTTCAGGCAGGTTTTAAGTAATAATGTTGGTGAAACCATTCACAGAATGATTCTAGTTTTAAAACGTTTTAGAGCAGCGCTTTCCAAACGGGGTGCCAAGGCACCCTGGGGTGCCGTGGGATGGACTAAGGAAATGCCGCAGAATTTGCAATCGATAAAGTACTTTGTACACTAAAATACTTTGTATGCACTTTATTACGCGTTTTTATTCATATTCCAATAAAAGACTTCCAACAAAGTAAATTGTTTGTTTACTCGCATTTTTAAGCTTCAGTTAAAAAAAAAAATCAAATTGGTACCATGAGTACCCCCATGATTCCAACTGCCTTCAAAGGGTTGCCTCAAGTCTAAAAAGGTTGATAATCCCCGTTTTGGGGTAATGTTCTATTCACAACATATGAATGCAAAAAAAGTACTTGTCATATCAGGAATATTTCAAGTACTTATCCATGTGAACCATTCACAGAATGAAGCTCTAGTTTTAAAATATGTTTTATAATAGATTTCTATTAAAAAAAAAAACACACACTGTAAAGAAGAGTCTTGGGCTTAGAATATTCAGAAGAAAGAAGATTGCATTTTGGGTCTTTATTAAGAATGCACTTCCTTGAAATAGGTACTATTGCACTTTTTTTTTTATTAGAAATTTTCCTTATTTTGCCATTAAGGATACCATAGTAAGGATGATTCTCAGGTTACAAAAATCGCCGAAAAAAAACATAAAATAATATGACAGATTCTAGTTCCGGAAATAATAAGTTGACTTTTATATATTAGGTAAAAATCTTTATAACACAACACTGATTTGAAAAAAAATATAAATTATGCATCTCATTTTATTTTCTAGAGGCATGGTTGACATTTATGTAAAACGAAATAAATTATTTTTTTATTTACTCAACTCTGTCTTTTTACAAACCAAGCAGAGTTTACTTTCTATTGCTTGGCACTAAAGTAAAATAAAATCAGTTCTTTACAAAGTTATCTTTGTTTTTCGCAAACAAAACTGAGTTCACATTCTACATAATAAGTAGAAGACTTCATGACCTTTATAAAGCAATATATGTCCATCAGATCACACTGTGTGCAATAATATTAAAGTGATATATAATCAACTTCATTCCCTTTTAGGTGCTGCATCCTGCAGAATCAGAAAAGTGGACTTTGCAGATCAAGTATGCTCAATCTCGTGATGCAGGCATTTACGAGTGCCAAGTCAATACAGAGCCCAAAATCTCCAGGTCGTATTTCCTCAGTGTTATAGGTGAGAGAGAGAGAGAGAGAGAGAGAGAGAGAGAGAGAGAGAGAGAGAGAGAGAGAGAGAGAGAGAGAGAGAGAGAGAGAGAGAGAGAGAGAGAGAGAGAGAGAGAGAGAGAGAGAGAGAGAGAGAGAGAGAGAGAGAGAGAGAGAGAGAGAGAGAGAGAGAGAGAGAGAGAGAGAGAGAGAGAGATTATTATTTATTTTATTAATTTATTGCACCAAGGCGTCAGACATTACATGAGTTCATACAAATAATGCTTCAAATGGATACAAAACAAAGAATTGAACATAGTTTACAGGGAGGTGTACACATCGATAAAACATTGCTGCATACTAACACACAACTCACAGTATGGCAGCACAGAGTACATTATATGCAAAGGAAAGCTCAAAGAAACGCAGAATGCACAAACAGAATTATACAGCAACATACAGAAAATATATGTATAATTCAATATAATTAATGGCCACCAAAGTGAGGATAACGAGCAAGAATAACATCAAGGTTGTCATCATTAAGTAAAAATGAGCAGATCTGTATTAAGTTCTGACCTCGTGGTAAAACATCTCTCACTGTGGGGCACTGAAGACAATAGTGGTCAAGAGTGTTAGCATTAGGACGGTCGCATAATTTACAGGAGGTGTACTGTGGCATATCTAGAGTCTGGGAGACCTGCCATAAAGGTCGATACCCCATTCTGAGCCGAGCACTAACTACATTGTTTTTCCGCACCATTAACCCGCGTCTGCGATACTTGTAGCAACTGTGAAGAAAGTGATCATGGTGCTGTATGGACACACTGTTGGCCCTCTCCGCGTCCCTGCGCTGGACCGTCACGGCAAACCCAGCTGGGTAGATGATGTTACGTAGGCATCGGAGGGAGGGCTCAGCGTCCACAGCATGCCCATCCAGCATACAGGCCGCCTTGGCAAGACGATCCGCTGTGTCGTTGCCAGTCAGCCCAATGTGGGATGGAGTCCAAACAAATGACACAACAAGAGAAGCATCCCCAGCGGCCGCGAGGCGACATAGTATATCTCCCACAACACGGCCACAGATAGGTCTTGGTGAGGATAGGGCTTGTAGGGCCGATTGGGAGTCACAAATTATTACCCCATTCACTCGTCGTCGAACAAGGAGAGTCACGGCATCCAAGATGGCATTCAGTTCACAGTAGGTGGAGCTCGACGAGGTGGGTAGTCTACGGCCAATCCATGAATCAGCCGGCACAGGCGGCTCCATGGTGGGGGAAAACACAGCACATGCTGCCCTCCCATCTGCTTGCACAGAATCATCAACATAGACGTGGTGTGCTGCAGGGACCGACGTGGATACATCAGCGATAGTCTCCAGAGCTAACTGTCTCTGCAAGGGGGGATAGACATCCTTCGAGGTCGGTGTATATGTGACAGCGGGGAGGGGGACACGCCAGGGTGGTAAATCTGGGACAGCCGCCTGCACTGGAAGGTCGATGTCAAGGCCACGGAGAATGTCACTCACCACCCTGATAAGGTTATGACCTCCTGCTCGAAGTGGGAGCCTGGGTGCGTCTGGATCCAGGGACATCCTCATGACAGCAGAGAAGTACGGAGCAAGAAAGGGGTAGTGAAGACACTTAACAGTAAAATAGGACACTTTGGCATAAATCCTCTCCACAAGAGGGGGCAAGTTAAGCTCCAACTGCATACTCACAATACGGGTAGAGAGAGAACATCCCAAGATAAATCTCATGACTCGATTCTGGAACTTTTCAAGTGGCTCGAGAGCTGGTCTAGGAAGTTGACACAAGGCAGGAGACAGATAGTCAACCACTGACCGAAGTAGTAGGATGTAGAGGGTCCTCGCCACTGGGATGGAGACTCCTGCAGCATTGTTGGCAAGCCACTTGACAGGTGCAAAGCGGGGCTCCAGACGGTCAAGAAGGCTCTTCACAAAGGGATGAATTCGTTGACGTGCAGGTATAGCTGGGGTGATCCGGACTGGTGCACCTAAATACGTGTACTGTGTGCAGTGAGGGATGACATTACCACCCATGGCGAATGCGGGCAGTGCTCTGCAGTTGCGTGAAGTAAAAATCCTGCTTTTTTCTGGGGAGATAATAAGGCCACAGGAGGTAGCAGACACGTAAAAATCATGGAGCATGTGCTGAAGGTCGTGAGTTGAGGTCGTGTGGATGCATATGTCGTCCGCATAGCAGGTAACTGTAGTACCGGGGATGACAGGAAGGAGGGAGAGTAGACGATGCATAAGGATATTGGATAGAAAAGGACTTAGCACACCCCCCTGAGGGGTACCCAGTTCAAACCGTTCATAGGAGCTATATGACCCTTTAAAAAGGGCACTTGATGTTCTGTTGCAGAGATATCCCCGTATCCATTTCAGTATGTTCCCCCGAACTCCAAAGTCCACCAGCTGGTCAAGAATAATTTCCTTGTTGGCTATATCGAAGGCAGATTTGAGGTCCAGGAAGAGAGAGAGAGAGAGAGAGAGAGAGAGTTTATTTATTTTATTAATTTATTGCGCCAAGGCATCAGACATTACATGAACACATACAAAATCAATAGCAACATAATGCTTCAAATGGATACACAACCAAGAATAGAACATAGTTTACAGGGAGGTGTACACATTGATAAAACATTGCTGCATACTAACGCACAACTCACAATATGGCAGCACAAAGTACATTTATATACAAAAGTAAAGCTCTGAGAAGCACAGAACACAAAAACACATTACAAACAAAAACAAAAAAGAATTATACAGTAACATACAAAGAAAATATATAATATTATATACATAACAAATATAATTAATGGCACCAAAGTGAGGGTAACGAGCAAGAATAACAAAGTACATTATATACAAAAGTAAAGCTCAGAGAAACACAGAACACACAAACACATTACAAACAAAAACCAAACAGAATTATACAGCAACATACAAAGAAAATATTTAATATTATATACATAATATAATTAATGGCCACCAAAGTGAGGATAACGAGCAAGGTTGTCATCATTAAGCAAAAACGAGCAGATCTGTATTAAGTTCTGACCTCGTGGTAAAACATCTCTCACAGTGGGGCACTGAAGACAATAGTGGTCAAGAGTGTTAGCATTAGGACGGTTGCATAATTTACAGGAGGTATACTGTAGCATATCTAGAGTCTGGGAGACCTGCCATAAAGGCTGATACCCCATTCTGAGCCGAGCACTGACTACATTGTTTTTCCGCACCGTTAAGCCGCGTCTGCGATACTTATAGCGACTGTGAAGAAAGTGATCATGGTGCTGTATGGACATACTGTTGGCCCTCTCCGCGTCCCTGCGCCGGACCGTCATGGCAAACCCAGCTGAGTAGATGATGTTACGTAGGCATCGGAGGGAGGGCTCAGCGTCCACAGCATGCCCTTCCAGCATATAGGCCGCCTTGGCAAGACGATCCGCTGTGTCGTTGCCAGTCAGCCCAATGTGAGAGGGCGTCCATACAAACAACACAACAAGAGAAGCATCCCCAGCGGCAGCGAGGGAACATAGTATATCTCCCACAGCACGGCCACAGATGGGTCTTGGCGAGGATAGGGCACGTAGGGCCGATTGGGAGTCACAAATTATTACCCAATTCACTCGTCATCGAACAAGGAGAGTCACGGCATCCAAGATGGTATTCAGTTCACAGTAGGTGGAGCTCGACGAGGTGGGTAGTCTACGGCCAATCCATGAATCAGCTGGCACAGGCGGCTCCATGGTGGGGGAAAACACAGCACATGCCGCCCTCCCATTTGCTTGCACAGAACCATCAACATAGACGTGGTGTGCTGCAGGGACAGATGTGGACACATCAGCGATAGTCTCCTGAGCTAACTGTCTCTGCAGGGGGGGATAGACATCCTTCGAGGTCGGTGTATGTGACAGCGGGGAGGGGGACACTCTAGGGTGGTAAATCTGGGACAGCTGCCTGCACAGGCAGGTCGATGTCAAGGCCATGGAGAATGTCACTCACCACCCTGATAAGGTTATGTCCTCCTGCTCGAAGTGGGAGCCTGGGTGCATCTGGATCCAGGGACGTCCTCATGACAGCAGAGAAGTACGGAGCAAGAAGGGTGTAGTGAAGACACTTAACAGTAAAATAGGACACATTGGCATAAATCCTCTCCACAAGAGGGGGCAAGTTGAGCTCCAACTGCATACTCACAATACGGATAGAGAGAGAACATCCCAAGATAAATCTCATAACTCGATTCTGGAACTTCTCAAGTGGCTCGAGAGCTGGTCTAGGAAGTTGACACAAGGCAGGAGACAGATAGTCGACCACTGAGAGAGAGAGAGAGAGAGAGAGAGAGAGAGAGAGAGAGAGAGAGAGAGAGAGAGAGAGAGAGAGAGAGAGAGAGAGAGAGAGAGAGAGAGAGAGAGAGAGAGAGAGAGAGAGAGAGAGAGAGAGAGAGAGAGAGAGAGAGAATTTCAGTATAACAATGATTCGTAAAGTAAAATTTTACCATTATAAGTATTATTCTCCATCTCTGTTCTGTATATCATTACTCTTGCTCATTCTTGATGCAGGCACTTACAAGTACCAGCAGAGACTAAATATCTAAAATTTTTCTTTTCTAAGTGTACAGAGGTGCTGAAAGTGAATGAACTGAATAAGAAAGAGAAAGACTGTGAGCATAAGACTAGTATGAGGAATGTGTGAAATGTTGTGAAAGAGAAAGTGGAGGAGGGAGTGCAAGAGATGGGATTATTTCAAGGAGGAAGCCATGAAGTGTGCCAAGGCAGTGTGCGGCTGGAGACTAACTGGTGAGAGTAAAAGGAAAGGTAGTGAGAGGTGGAATAAGCAGGTGAGTGCAGTAATGGCTGAAGAGAAATAGGCATTTGAGGTCTGGTTACAGGTAAGTAATGTAGAGGCATATTAAAGCTATTGTGCAAAGAGGAGCATAGCAAAGCACGTGGTGAGAGAGGAAAAGAGAGAAGTGGATGTAAGGTGGGTAGAAGCTTGTCAGAAAATTTTGAAAGGAATAAAAAGATATTTTGGAAGGAAGTGAAATGAGTGAGGAAAGGCTAATCCAGTAGGGAAGAGAGGGTGAAAGGAGCACATAAGCAATTGATAGCAGATGAAATAAAGGTAAGAGAGAGATGAGCTGAATATTTCAAGGAACTGGTAAATGATGAAGATGATAGAGAGGAAGAGATTGTGGCTCAAGGAAATGAATGGAAAATGCCAATGTTAGTTGATGAGACTGATAGAGAAATAACAAAAGAGGAACTACATTTGGCTTTGAGAGCAATGAAAACAGGTAAAGAGCCAGGGATAGATGGATGTCATGTCAAATGAATGGATGGTAGAATGGATGGTTAGGTTGTTGAATGTATGTTCCAGGAAAGCGAGGGTCCCAGTTTATTGAAGAAGTGCGTGTGTAGTTCCACTTTACAAAGGGAAAGAAGATAAGTATGAGTGTAGTAGTTCTAGAGGAATTAGTTTTTTGAATGTAGTTAGTAAGGTATATAGAAGAGTGTTAATCGAGAAAAATAGGAAAGGTACTGAGAAATTGATTGGCGAAGAACAGTGTGTGTTCAGGAGAGGATGAGTGGATCGAGTGTTTCTGATATGACAGGTGTGTGAGAAGTTCTTGGAGAAAGGTAGGGACACTTTTTGGTCTTCTATAGACTTAGAAAGGTTGATAAAGAGTGGTTAATATGTGTGATGCAACTGTATGTAAGAAGTGGAAGTTTGCTGAAAATGGTGAAGAGTTTCAACATGAATAGTACAGCATGTGTTAGAGTTGGGAATGGTATGAGTGATTGGTTTGAGGTGAATGTAGGGTTACATCAAAGCTGTGTAATATCTCCATGGCTGTTTAATGTGTATATGGATGGAGTGGTAAGGGAAGTAAATGAAAGAGTATTAGACAGAGATTTGGAAATAGTGGGTGAGTATGGAAGGTGGTGGAAATTGAATCAGTTGCTATTTGTGGATGATACTGTAATGGTGGCTGATATTGAGAATGAACTGAATAATTTGGTGATTGAATTTGTTAGGGTGTGTGAAAGAGGGAATTTGCAAGTGAATATTGGTAAAAATAAAGTCATGAGATGTACGAGGAGTGTTACTGGTGACAGACTGAATGTAGAAGTGAACTGGGAACTGCATGAAGAAGTCTAGAGTTTTAAGTATCTGGGGTTGAATGTATCAAGGAGTGGATGAGTGGATGCAGAGGTAAGTCATAGAGTGAAGGAAGTAAGTAAATGTCTAAGTGGGTTGAAAATTGTAATGAGAAATAGATATTTGGGAATGAATGCAAAGAGAAGGATATATGAAGGTGTGATTGTGATGACAGCAATGTACGGAGTAGAGACTAGGAATGTAAGAGAGAATGAAAGGAACATGTTGAATATAATGGAGATACGGTGTTTTGAGAAGTACGATTGGTATATCTAGAATGAATAGAGTACGAAATGAGGAGGTCGGGAATAGAATGGGTGTTGAAAAGAAGCTGTCGGATAGGTTAGATCAGAGAGAGTTGCGTTTGTCTGGACTCCCTTTTCAGTTAAGGGCTAGGACGGAGCTTTCTGGCGAATTATTTTGATTTTGGCAAGTGCAACCACAAACCTGAGTGAATGCCCTTCCTAACCTATTAGTGTAGCAGGCCTTGAACCCTCGACCTTGCAAATCAAAGTCGTGTGCGCTAACACTCGGCTACGGAGCTATACACCAAGAAACAATCTATAATATCTATTAATATCTCCTTCTAAGAGACTCAAAAATGAATTATGAAAAAGGGAAGATTTTATTCAAGAATGATTTTTTCATTTTTTATGTTTTACGTGTCACAAATAGCCCCAATTGGGAGTGGACACAGACGGATTGAGGCCGGGATATAAGGCTGGATGCCCTTCCTAACGCCCCACCGCGCCCTTGAACATGGGTCCATCATCACTCGAATCGAGCGCTCTCTCATTGCAGTGGATTCCCTATATACCAATAGCATCAGGCGTTCCTTGGTGGTAACTCATCCAATAGTGACCAGACCCAAAAGAGCTTAACCTCACTGATCGAACGAAAAGTGGCGTACCCACCATGGTATGGCAGTTAGCATCAGATCAATAAAATATCCATAAAACACAAAGATTTTTTGCTAGAATGAAACAAACTATATTGTCACCGTCAGTAACTACGTGATTGATGTTATAAAAAAAACATATGCAAAGAACCTTCCTACATATTCACTTTAGCTCTTTTTTTTTTTTTTTTTTTTGGCAGAATCACGGGCGAGGATAATGGGACCAGAATATGTGAAGGCTGGAAGCACCATTAACCTGACGTGTGCTGTGAATCAACCACATATGCAGAGTAAGATACATATAATAATAATAATAATAATAATAATAATAATAATAATAATAATAATAGTAATAATAATAATAATAATAATAATAATAATAATAATAATAATAATAATAATAATAATAATAATAATAATAATAATAATAATAATATATAATAATAATAATAATAATAATAATAATAATAATAATAATAATAATAATAATAATAATAATAATAATAATAATAATAATAAGCTCTGACAGTCGAACTCCATTGTAGACAGATGAGATTAGAAAGGCATTCCTTTAATTGATAAAAAAAACCCTGTTATCCCAGTAATGTCCAACATTTATTTAATCTAATTAACGTATCGAATATGTCAACTCTTCATTATTTTGATTTTGCCTCTAACTTTTTACTTGTATCTGCGAATTAATTAGCTGGAAATGGCTGATCTCATTCTTCAAAGCGAAGTTACAATGTGAAATCTATGTGACTACCCATTCACAAACATAGATATGTTCATTTAAGATAATGGAAAAACTAATAAAGAGTATAAGATTAAAGTTTACAAAATGATCTTCTGGATATACTATTTACAGGTTATCTGGTTTCTAAATACAAAATAACACAAATAAAAACAAGGGAAACGGATTTAATACGCGATACTCTCTACCACAAGTCATATTTATCCTTTTATAATCTTTCCTGTAATCACAAGAAACAGATCTCAATTTTAAGTAAGATTCACATTTTTAAAGTGTATTTTAAGAACAGGGGGGAGATTATTCCCGTTATTTGATGAAACAAATTCGCTGAGAAAAGCCACAGTGATGCAGTCTCTTTCATCGAAACTACAGAGCACACACTATTGAAGATGTTAAATGAACCCTACATTTATACACCACTGAACAGGTCTTATTTACTGGTACCACAACCGAGAGATCCTGGACTACGAAGGCTCAGTGAGTATCAGCACTCGAGGAGAAGGCGACAGAACGACTTCACACCTAACCATCACGAGAGCCACAACGCACCACTCTGGAAACTACACTTGTTGGCCAACTTCAGCGCAAGCTACTTCAGCCATAGTCAATGTTGTCGTTGAAGGTAAGAACTATGTGGTTTTAGCACTTCAAGGTGTGATAGATACACTTCAGAGTTGATAAATTTTAATAGCTATTGTATGATATGGGCTAATATATAGCCATGTAACCCTGAAATATAATTACCTCTTACTGGATGCAATGCTAGCTGGTCAACTACTGTTAATTTCTGTTCAAGTTGTCGTTGCAAGTTAGATCAATGTAAGTTTAAACTTTTCAGAGGCGATCTCTAGCTCTGAAGTATATCTACTACATATCAGTTAGAGCAGAGGAAGATGAAAGACCTGAAGAAAACATATAATAACGATTTTTTTTATTTTTTTTATTTTAGGACTCTGTTCATGAATATAATATTAACATTGAAGTATATTTGCCCTGAGCATAGCAACATTGAGATTTGGTGATAATTTTGGAGGATCTTTCTGTTCATCTTATTGTAAACTGAGTTAACAAGCCTCAAGGAAACATAAATAATGACAAGTAATTTTTCTTTCACTTTTTATAAGGCCGATTTCACACCAAAGTGGCACGTCGCACGTGGCATGCCACTTGGCACGCCATTAGAAAATGAACATTCGGAAATATATGAAACCTTTCACACAGAAGTGGTGTAACACGTCCCATGTGCCACTTCTATGTGAAAGGTTTCGTATATTTCCAGATATTTGTTTAAAACTGGCGTGCCAAGTGGCATGCTACGTGTGACGTGCCACTTTAGTGTGAAAACGGCCTAAATTATTCTTGGAAAAATGACCTAATTTACAGAGTGAATTTCTTCATTTCGTAAGAACAGTGCCAACTGTCAATATACAAATACTAATTAGAGATTTAAATTTTCAGCTTCTTGGAAGCTAACAACCGATGTATACAGGCCTCAAGGATACCTATAATAATGATATGCACTCTTTTGCAAACTAAAGATTACAAAGACTCCAATTAGAGATTTTAATTCCTCCTCCTCCTCCTCCTCCTCCACCCCTTCCTCCTCCTCCTCCTCCTCCTCCTCCTCCTCCTCCTCCTCCTCCTCCTCCTCCTCCGCTGAAGTGTTGTTTGAAACAATACAATTCTCCTTTACAGGAGAAAAGCCACAAGCAATGCAGACGGGAGGAGTAAAGAGCACTCATTCCCAAGGATTTGGAGCATTCGTTTTGCAAGGAACCCTTTTGATAACTGTGCTCCAAGTGGCATTTCAACTTATCAAAGACCCAGTGATGCGAAGATGATGCTGAAATCAGAAAAGAGGAATATGAAAAATAAAATAAATAAAATATATTCTTAGGCTTTATTCCAGCATCAAAATCATTCCAGGAACCTCCACGAGTAGTGATTACTCTCTCGTATTTTCATGTTTGCGTAAATAGTTGCCCTAAGAAAGAGACATAAAACTTATGGACATGACCGTCAGGATTTTTAAAGATCCAGTGATGCGCAGATGCTGTTAAAGTCAGATAAGAGGAAAATAAAAAGTCAAAGAAAACGAAAAATATTCTAAGCTCCAAATTATGGTAGCAGAATCATTCCAGGAGCCTGCAAGAATAGAGTAGTGATAACTTCCCGGTTTTCTTTGTTTCTGTCAACTGTTGCTGTTAGAATGACACATGATACTCATTGACATAACCAACAAGATTTTAAGTCTGGGTAATTTTGCTTTACAAATTGTGTGATAGCACCGGAGGACTATATGATCCAAGTTTTCTACATTATAAGTAGAGTAAAAAAAGTTGGAAAATTTTAAAAGCTTGAATTTTCGACCTCACACTTTGATTGTGTTGCAGAATTCAAGTTCAGCGTCCGTTACAAGCAGTATGATAGCACTGAAGGCATCAGAGCACAAATTTTCAGCGTCTAAATCAGAATTAGAGCACTTAAGGCTCAAAAATACAAATACTCAACTGCACAAGCCGTATGATAGGACTGGTAGACTAACAAGTCAAGTGCTCAACTTCAAAAGCTGTATGAAAGTACAAGAAGACTTAGAGGTCAAGTGGTCTCCTTCACAACCAGAATGATAGCACTGAGAGCCTTACAGGTCAAGTGACCATCTCCAAAAACAAAAAGGTAAGATAGCACTGGAAGACTCAGCAGTCGAGTGTCCTGTTTCACAAGCAGCATGATAGCACTGGAAGGCACAGAGGTCAACCGTACTGTTTCACAAGCAGAATGATAGCAATGAGAGCCTCCAAGGTCAGGTGACCATATCCAGATGCAGTATTATAACACTGGTAGACTAGACTCAACTTTTCAACTTCACAAGTAGGATGACAGCACTGGAAGACTCAGAGGCCAAGCGTTCTTTTTCACAAGCAGTATGAGATCGCCGATAGCCTCAGTGATTTTTACATTAGAGACGTCAATGAAAGGGATTGTAAAGTGCTCTGACAAGTCTGGAAAATGCTTTGTGAAATGCATAATTTTTTGTTCCAGGATCTAAAACGAAATACAATTATAAATAGTGTTGTAACAACCCCAAAGCTGAAAAATAACCCCAGTCCCGGTAAAAAAACAAAACAAAACAAAATATCAAATGCAATACTTCTTAAACAGTATTCAAAAGATCAAGATGTAAAAAAGGACTCCATTCTCGTAACCGAACATAGATGGAACACAAGTTTAATAATGACATTTCAACTAAATAACCTAACTGGAAAACAAAATAACTAATGATCCACGAACAAACCTAAAAATTCTAATTCCTGTTAATGAAATCAACAGAAAAACATTATAGAAGTTTGTTCCAAAAACCACGATTTGCCTAAAATTTCCATTCCAATTAAGGAACTCAAATGGAATATACCATATTCATGCGTTACTAAGACCATGATTTACTTGAAATTTTTTTCATCTTACAAGGAAAAATGAATTTAAGAATATTTTACAATGTTAAAGACCTTTGCCTAGGGCATTTCTTATTCGTAATAACCAAAGTTCAAATGTTGTGTTGAACTTCTACCTGAGATAAAATGTGTTTTTATTTTGAAAACAAAGAGTATATATATATATATATATATATATATATATATATATATATATATATATATATATATATATATATATATATATATATATATATATATATATATATATATATATATATATATATATATATATATATATATATATATATATATATATATATATACTCACCTATCTATGTTTAAAAGTCTGTTCTCAAACAATGATAATTGTGTTCATAAATGTCAAACTATTAAAGCATGCACATGTATGCAATGTCCCATACTCAGACATGCACATATACACGCACATACAAGCTAGTTTGCTCAACAACCATACAAAAGTATTCAGACGTATGCATAACATAATATACACTCTTTTCGGTTGTATAAAATTTCCTTCTCATATGATGAGAATTTCTTCATAAATGTCTGTATACTATAAACACATTGATAATACAAACATGCAAAAACGAATGTATAATGGATACATACTCACCAGTTTACATACAATTTAAAAAAAAACTGATATCCATCTACATACCAAAAGAGGCATAATCTCCCTCACGCATACATACATAAATACACTTTCATACACTCTTTTCATATACTAAAACTGCTCCAATAATATCAAAATACCAAAGCATGCACAAAAACACATACACACCTAAACATATATACACAAACACAAATGTATAAGATGTATGAATGTATATTCTTCAAAGAAAATTTAAAATTTACTTTGGAGGTTTCGTTGTTTCATTGTACCAATAATATATATATATTTTCAAAAAAGATAATTGTAGTTATCAAAATGTTTATAATAAATTTTTTATACATAATTAAGATTTGTTTTCTTTTATACAGAGATAGTGTGTGATTGTTTGTGTGAATTTGTATGAGGTTTTTCCTACCTTCATGTAAAATACCACTGGAAAATACAAATATGCACCATTTTACGTGTCACAATCAGCCCAGGAATGGTATGAGTGATTGGTTTTAGGTGAATGTAGGGTTGCGTCAAGGCTGTGTAATATCGCCATGCTTGCTTGATATGTATATGGATGGAGTGGTAAGGGAAATAAATGTAAGAATATTAGACAGAGGTTTAGAACTAGTGGGTGAGGATGAAAGGTTGTGGAAATTGAATCAGTTGCTATTTGTGGATGATTCTGTACTGGTGGCTGATACTGGGAATGAACTGAATCATTGGGTGACTGAGTTAGTTAGAATGTGCGAAAGAAGGAAGTTGCAAGTGAGTATTGGTAAAAGTAAAGTCATGAGATGCATAAGGAGTGTAAATGTTGGGAGACTGAATGTAAGAGTGAATGGGGAGTTGCTTGAAGAAGTTGAGTGTTTTAAGTATCGGAGAACTCATGTAGCTAGGAGTGGACAAGTGGATGCAGAGATAAGTTTTAGAGTGAAGGAAGCAAGGAAATGTCTGGGTGGCTTATAAAGAGTAATATTTGGGAATATATAAAAAAGGAAGGATATATGAAGCTTTGATTGTCCCGACAGCATTGTATGGAAGCATAGATTGAAATGCAAGAGAGGATGAAAGGAACAAGTTGAATGATGTGTAAGAGAAGTATGGATGGTGTATCTAGAATGGATAGAGTAAGAAATGAGGATGCCGGTCACAGAACGGGTGTTGAAAGGAAGCTGTCAGATAGGTTAGATAAGAGAGTGCTGAGTTGATCTGGACACATAGCAAGGATGAGTGATGAACGAATAGTGAAGAGAGTGTGGAGTGCAGAAGTGATTAGAGTTAGTTCGAGAGGAAGACCTAGAATGAAATGGATGGATGCTGTGAATAGGGTACTAAATGCACGTAGAATGTCAGTGGAGTAGGGAAGAGAGCGTGAAAGAGATAGAAATGAGTGGAGGAAGATTGTGTATAGGTGACACAGGTCAAAGGGATTTCTCGCACCTGTTGGCTTGGTGAACTGTGATGGACGGGTGTGAAGGGAGTTATCATGTGATGAAGCAGTGGGGGTAAACCAGCTGCAGCTATCGGACCTCATTGTAGAATATCCTTGCCTGCCTTTCTTGTGAGTGACCCAAGGGTGGAAGGGGGGTAAATGTGGCAACCCTTCATCTCCAAAGAGCTAAGAAGAGTGAATGATGAGATATTTGTGGATCGTGGTGAATGTGTTTCTTGGTTCAGCCATCCCCCTTACAAGGGGGAAGAGACCATGTATATGTATGTTTGTATGTATGTATGTAGAACACACATGTAAACTAGGAGCAGAATCATCAATATTACTTCCCTCCAGTTGCACATAAGGTTCACTCTGTGTAATAAACTGAAGTATCAGGGAGATGATTATCTTGGAGGTGATGTTTGAATTTGTAAGAATTGTCTAAGCACTTTGGTTCATTTGCTTCTTTTTTTATCATATTTTTCTCTACATGTTGCAAATGCAGCATTCACATTTCTCTCCAAGATTAAAAACGTTCAGTGTTAGGATCCGTGTCAGTGGCAATCTTAAATAACTTGTCCAGAGTACAAAATTTTTTTCGAATGAAATCTTTTTGGCACCTCTCCTTCTTTTATCAATAATTTCAAAATTTTGAAGGGATTTTTTTTTTTTACATATCTTTGGCATAGCATTTGAGAGGGACATCTTTGAAAGTTGGTAGCTCACTCATTACATTTCACTGATCTTATAAAAGGAAGATATGTGTGTGTGTGTAAACCTTTTTGAGAGTCCTTGGATTGTCACTCAACCAAATCACAGAGGGTTTCAACTTACATCCATGGACGTTGCCCCCTAACAACATCATAATCCTGTTCATATAAACTGTAAAGGCTGGCACTGACTTGGCCTCCAAATGGATGAAAATCTCTCAGGCATTCCCTCATTAGGAAGGAATTTTCGTTCACGTTAAAAACCTTTTGAGACAGATATTCATTCTTCACAAAGAGGTCATAGGAAGCGACTACAGATTTTTTGTCTTCACATTAACACTGACAAAGTATTGCAAACAAGTGCCTCCAGTGAATTACTGATGGAGTAAATCATCAAAGATTCTCTGCTTAAGAGTAGGAAAACCGAGAAAAAGAACAATAGGATAAGCATCCAAGTGGAGATTACAAAAAGATGCATGATTACTTTCTGGATGTCGATGTCGACTAAGGGACCATTCTCAATCAAGTTTCCCAGGAGACGTAAAAAGTCATTTTATGTGTGATAGGAGAAGATATCTGTTTTATAGAGAGAACAGACGTTATTAATTCCAGTGAATATGAGAACTGAATCAGTAATAACTGTAAAAGTGAAAGGACGAGGAGAGAGATATCTGGAATATGCATTGAAGGAAAATAAATAAAAATGCCTGGCAGAATTATGATGCAAGAAATAACTTTCTATTTATAAAAATGGAGGGAGACGGGATATGAAAAAAAACTATTGCTTTTGGAGTTAAGGACCAGCTCAAGCTCTCCCACAGCTCTGTCAGAAGTCAAAGAACAACTAAGACAGGTAAAGAGTTATGTGAAGAGTTGAGCATGGAGTTGCCGTCGGTATATACAGCAGCGGATTCTCCAACCTGACCATTATGGAGTTTAAGAGAACTGGGGCCAGTATTGAAGAACGTTAAATTTTAGAATACAAGACAACAATTCGAGAAGTAATGATGGAATTTGATGTTCAGATAGCTGTGGGACGTGATGATATATCCCCACATGATATGTTCCCCAACAGCTAAGGCCACGAAGTCTAACAGCCCTTAAAGGAGCCCCAACCCAGTCTGGAAACAATTTTCTGCAGCTGTATTTGTAACATATTGCATCATAATTTAAAGTTGCTGGAAAATGCGGATATAGAGATGCTGGGAACAAAGTCGGGAAAGACGCGACTTTGAGCTATAGACCAGTGTCATTAAGGAGCATAGTTGGAAAGTCACGGAGAAGTTATTGAGAAAGCACATCTCTGTTCATTTAGGGTCTTTAATTTTTTGTCAGTGACACAACAGGGCTTCAGAGAAATCATGCTTACACTGAGAAACTTGGACACAATGGCATTAATTCCCAACCTAAGGGGGTGGCCGAGTCAAAGGATACACCCATTTCCTAAAGACCAGTTCACCCCATCTCATCTACTTGGGGATAATGCAAGTAATTTGAGGTTAACATACCATTAGATTCAAATCAAGCATTGGGCAATAAGCTTTTCTAAAATAAAAGAAATGACAAAAATACAGCAAGCTCATTAATGCTATTACAGCTGTCATTTACATATTATGCATATGTATTATATCGTTAGATATGTTCCTGATGATTATACATCTGGCAAAAACAATCACTTAGTTTAGTTCATAAGAAAGTTTGTCTTGCACCTGACTGACAGACTTGTGGCGGGTGTATATACGATATGACATTGAGTGAAAGGATGTTAAGTAATGATTGGCTAAATATTACTGTGGGCGATAGGTAAGTGCTAGAATATATATATATATATATATATATATATATATATATATATATATATATATATATATATATATATATATATATATATATATATATATATATATACATCTACCTTGGCTGTTTTCCCCCTTTAATTGGGGGGTAGCCGACATAAAAAAAAAAAAAAACAATAAGGGGATTACTTTGCTCTATGGGCAATGACGAGGGAGCTAGAAACCGTTCAGATGGCACTGCTGGAGTGCCACAGCCCATCCTCCCGGCTCTTCCACAACCTGTGTCGCTCCACAACTGCCAACTCCCCTACTGCCCCTACCACAGGGCTACCTCTGTAAGATGCATCCCCGTGGTAACAGCAGATGCCCATCAGAGCTGCACCACAATTGCTCGCCACTCATTCCTATTCCTAGCACGCTCGCTTGCTTCCCTCACATCCATCCTCCTATCATTCAGGGCTCTTCAAATCCTATCCAACCGAGATACACCAATCATACTCCTCAGGCATTTCATCTCAAACACATTTAGTTTCCGTCTCTCACTTACTTTCATACCCCATAACTCTGATCCATACATCACAGTTGGCACAACCACTTTCTCATACAAAACTTTCTTAACATTCATTTCCAACCCTCTATTCTTCATCACTCCTTTCAACGCACCCAACACTTTACATCCTTCATTCACTCTGTGACACACATCTGCTTCCACTCCACCATTTGCAGCTATAACCGAGCCTAAATACTTAAACTGATTAACCTCCTCAAGTGTCTCTCCATTCAACATAACATTCAGTCCAGCGCCATCCTCATTTCTTGTACACCTCATAACCTTACTCTTTCCCACATTCACTCTCAACTTCCTTCTCTCACACACCATTCCAAATTCTGACACTAACTGACACAGCTTTTCCTCTGAATCTGCCACCACCAAAGTATCATCTGCAAACAGCAACTGATTCAGCTCCCACTCGTTATCATCCCCATCTACCATTCTCAAACCTCGACCACGCACTCGCTCATTCACCTCTCTTACAACTCTATCAATATACAATTGAACAGCCATGGTGACATCACACATGCCTGTCTCAGTCCCACACTCACTGGAAACCACTCACTCACTTCATTCCCTACCCTAACACAAGCTCTACTGTCCTCATACAAACAATTTACCATTAATTCCATATAATCTCAAAACATTCCACATAGCCTTTCTAACAGCTCTATCATATGCTTTCTCCAGATCCAAAAATGCAAAATACACATCCTTACCCTTTGCTAAATATTTCTCACATAGCCGCCTAACTATAAAAATCTGATCTATACAACCTCTACCTCTCCTAAAACCACTCTGCACTTCCGCGATCACATATTCTGTCTTATCCCTAATTCTAATAACCAGTATGCTACCATACACTTTTCCTACCACACTCAACAAACTTATACCCCTAAAATTACTGCATTCATACATACCTCCCTTACCTTTGTATAAGGGGCACTATACAGGCAATCACCCATTCCACTGGCACCAATGACAACAACATAAACCATATATTAAACACTCTCACCAACCATTCCAATGCAGTCACACCCCCTTCTTTCAACATCTCCGCTCTCACACCATCCATTCCAGATGCTTTACCTGCTTTTGCTTCATACAATGCCCTTTTCACCTCCTCTCTTGTAATCTCTCTCTCATTTTCATCTCCAATTACTGGCCCTTGAACCCCTCCCACTGCCACTATGGCTGCCTCTCTATCTTCCTCAACATTTAGCAAGCACTCAAAATATTCTGCCCATATATATATATATATATATATATATATATATATATATATATATATATATATATATATATATATATATATATATATATTTATATATATATATATATATATATATATATATATATATATATATATATATATATATATATATATATATATATATATATATATATGCCATGATATATATATATATATATATATATATATATATATATATATATATATATATATATATATATATATATATATATATATATATATATATATATATATATATATATATATATATATGCCATGATATATATATATATATATATATATATATATATATATATATATATATATATATATATATATATATATATATATATATATAAATATATATATATATATATATATATATATATATATATATATATATATATATATATATATATATATATATACATATATATATATATATATATATATGCCAAGATATATATATATATATATATATATATATATATATATATATATATATATATATATATATATATATATATATATATATATATATATATATATATATATATGCCAAGATATATATATATATATATATATATATATATATATATATATATATATATATATATATATATATATATATATATATATATATATATATATATATATATATATATATATATATGCCATGAGATATATATATATATATATATATATATATATATATATATATATATATATATATATATATATACATATATATATATATATATCCAGCTGAAGGATTTTTATACTTGAATAGGACTGTCCAGGACAGTTCGATGTTAAGTCTTCCTTCAGTTACGGTTATATTTTATGCCTACATCAATACTGAATATTCTTGGATATTCATTATACACCTCTTATTATCCCTTCACTTCTGAAAAGTCATTACACTCTCCATCCCTGTTACTTTTTACTTAATGTATTCTTCGTGCCCAGGCTCGGTGAGGGATGTTTTATTATTTTTTTTGGCCCGTCCTGGTGTCACAAAAAAAAAAAAAAAAAAAAAAAAAAAAAAAAAAAATATATATATATATATATATATATATATATATATATATATATATATATATATATATATATATATATATATATATATAATTTACGTACAGTATTATTAAGGTGTAATTTCTAATTTACATATGAGTATTGAAGAGCTTCTTAAATTATTATGTGCTCTATTTATATGCAAATAGCAACGATGAATTTTAATGAGTTTTCTGGGCCATATTTCATTATTTTCTAGAAATTAAGGACTTTTGTTTTATACATACAAAAGTACGTATGTACGTACGTACAGGCGTGCGTACGTACGTACATATAAACATACATACATTCTTACATACATAAATAATAGTCGTAATTTCCCTTGAGAAGGGGTTTATGAAGTCTTCAAGTCTCTTATTCACATTTTTCTCCTAATTTTGATGTCTTTATAATGTGGAATAAAAATCTCTCTCTCTCTCTCTCTCTCTCTCTCTCTCTCTCTCTCTCTCTCTCTCTCTCTCTCTCTCTCTCTCTCTTTGTGGAAATGAAAGCAATATTTTTACGGTCTTTGTGTCTTTATGATTTTCTTCATTACACAGGGAGATGGATTATGTGAAAATAGAAAAAAATAAATACAAGAAAAAAAAGAAACAGTTTTTTTTTGTTAAAAACATATTCTTGATTAAGACGTAGAGATAAGTCTTATTCATGAAATAAGTAATTATATATATATATATATATATATATATATATATATATATATATATATATATATATATATATATATATATATATATATATATATATATATATATATATATATATATATATATATATATATATATATATATATATATATATTCACATGGAATCGCTAATTTTTACTGGCCTCTCGAAATACTAGTGCTTGTTTTGTCTCAAATGGTTACTGCCGATTGCCAATTCTTGCAAACCAACTCTTTCCATCCAGCCGGGCGTGGAACCGGTACTAAGTAGATCTGGCTTCCTCCCTCACTGACTAAATTAGATAAATTTTCCCCACGAAACGAGGCGAGTTTGAAATTGTCTCTCTATGTCATGGTAAATAAGTTGCTCACCAATTCCACCAACAGAAGCTATTACAATAATTGAATAATCTTGTGTGAAGGGCAACAGAATCTCTGGTTATTGCAATTTTGTTCTCTTGGCTTTGCTGGAAGAGATAATCTTATCTTTGTGATATAATTCGATTCTAAGATATGGGAGTAAATAACAGTTATGTTGTTCTTTGTGTATGGGATTGCGAAGTAGAAGTGGTTTGTTTACAATTCTTGTTTTTTTTGTTTTTTTGTTTCATGAGGTGCCACAATTGCAGTAAGAGTGAATGGAGAAAGGATGTTTCGTTTATGTTTCTTGCTTCTTTCTCTATTTGAATTCATTATTTTGGCTTCATTTAAATATTTTTTAGTAGATATATAATACGGAAGACAAAGATGAACAGGAATTTAATAGAAGAATCATAAAAAAAATATATTTTTATAACTAATGAAACACTATTGAAGAAAATATATATATATATATATATATATATATATATATATATATATATATAATATATATATATATATATATATATATATATATATATATATATATATATATTCAACCAACATAATTTTGAGACTAAAAAGTGTCGCATTGTTTCCAAACTATTCGACCTATTTTCCTATTTTGGGTTTTGAATATTTAAAACCTCTTTAAATCCATACCTTCATTACAGTTGTGGCCCCCTGCTTACAGAGGGATATGAAAAAGTATATTAGAGTTATTATGTAAACGTGGCAAAATGGTAGCGTCCACAACTCTGAGGCGGCAGGACGAGGGTTCGAGCCCCGTCATGGACTGAGGTTAGTATGGGTATACACTCAGGGTAGCGATTACATCTGCCACAATAAATCCTTCGCAAGAAGGCAACCGTCCTAACCCTTAGTGGAAAAGGGAGTTCGTGACGTAAAAACCGAAAAAAATAATGTAAACAATGAAAAACAGAAGTGAAGGTCAATGACCTGGACATGTTCAAAGCCAAGTGTAGTGATGATAGCTTGGAGATATAGTGAAAGAGGCGAGACTGAGATGGTTTGGGCATGTACTGAGAAGGGATGAGGGTTATGTTGGGAGAAGGATGCTTAGGATAGAGCTGCCAGGCAGATGGGGAATAAGTAGGCCAGAGAAGAGGATTATGGAGGTCGTGAAGGAGAACATGAGGGTGCATATATATATATATATATATATATATATATATATATATATATATATATATATATATATATATATATATATATATATATATATATATATATATATATAAAATGCCCTCCAATCTGAGAAGTGACATTATTATTAAAATAAAATATCTGAAAAATGAATAAATAAATAAACAATATTCTTCGTGAAATATTATTTTCGCATCAATACTTAATTCTGTAAAAACTAAGCAAAATTTTCGTTCACTTTCATAGAAGGCGCAAAAAAAAAAAAAAAATTGGTCATCTGTTTTTCAAAATGATTTCCACCCAGAGTTAAGCAAAAATAACTCTCTCTCTCTCTCTCTCTCTCTCTCTCTCTCTCTCTCTCTCTCTCTCTCTCTCTCTCTCTCTCTCTCTCTCTCTCTCTCTCTCTCTCTCTCCTCTCTCTCTCTCTCTCTCTCTCTCTCTCTCTCTCTCTCTCTCTCTCTCTCTTAATAAACTCACGTGAAAACTTACTGGTGGAGCTGCACTATGATCTTAAATTTTATGAATAAGAATAAAGTTATAAAAAGTATTATATTAACACTGTTACTTTTTGTGTCCGTGCATATTTTCATACTAAATACTAAACATGCATACGCATATTACACGCATGCATGTGCATAAATACATACATAGATACATATACATACATACATACAAAAAACAAACTACATACATACAAACAAAAATACATGCATACAGGACACCCAAATTATATCTTCCAGCACAAATAACCAACCCAGCAATAGACTGCGAAACAATGAAGAAAACAGAAAAGACAAAATAGCAGCAATCTCTACTCTAAACATTCCATCGAAGTCCTCTCCCCCACAGCCACAGTTGCCAAATAATGCAAGTGCAAGGGTTACAGCTCAAATATATATTCGCATTCCTGGCAACCCCTTTGAGAGAGAGATACGTAATACACTGACAAATCAAGGCATTCCTTCTGAAGAAGTCTTGATTAAGGAGCTTTATCGCACACCAAACTGGGTTTCCTTCGCAATAACGATATCGAAAGGATTTGAATATGTGCCTTACAAACTGAATCAATGGCCTACAGGCACAAGTGTCCAGCCATTTCGTGGGAGCAAACAATGGTCATACCAAAATAAACAGCAAAGAGCAAATGGAACAATCCCCTATATGCGAGACTACAGAAAGAGACACGATACAAACCTCTCTTATCGCCGTCCAAGCACAAGAGACTTCTCCTGGAGTGATGGCTCTTACAACCCTAGACACTCACCTAGGCATACAAACTTTGGGAAGGCCCGATCATACCACGGCACGTACTCAAACCAGCATTACACATCCAACGGCAGGTACAGACACCAGGATCCATGGGCTAACCCCAGAACACACTACAATGATGAATTCCCAGCAGAATCATACAGTCGAAACTACAACTATGACTATGGATACCACCCCAATGAAACATGGTAATACCTCGTCTCCTGCTGTTGCTGTTACTGCTGTCGATGTGAAAGTTACTTGTAAATATAATGATAGATTATCTGTCGTACATATAAATGCACAATCCCTGTTATCCCATATACTAGAAATTGAACATATGCTTGTACAAGAAAATATTGATGTTCTTTGCATTAGCGAATCATGGCTGTATCCGTCAATTAACAATGCATTTATTAATATTCCTTCATATAATATTTATCGCTATGACAGTGGTAGAGGTGGAGGTGTATGTTTATATGTTAAAAATTATTTGAAGGCCACTGAACTAAATCTTGAAACTGAGAAGCACGAAGGAGTGGAAGATAAATGGATCTCTGTCCAACATAAAAAGTTTCCTTCTATTATCATAGGCTGCGTGTACCGCCACCCCAAAGCCTCGGTAACCTCTTTTAGCTATATTTTGGACGTTTTTAAGGAGATAATTTTAAAAAACAAACCAGTTTTTATATATGGCGATTTTAATGATGATCAACTAAAAAGAGAAAATAAAATGAGTAGACTTATTAAGAATTTAAATCTAGAACAGATTATAAATAAACCAACTAGAATCACTCCCACTTCAGTTTCCCAAATCGATCTAGTAATAACAAACTCCAAACATATGATAACTAAGTGTGACGTAATGCCAAGCCCTATAGCAGACCACGAGGAAATTGTAACGTCCCTAAATATTCGCAAACCAAAGAGACAACCAATCTTTAAAACATTCAGATGCTTAAGAAATTATTCACAAGAATTACTTTGTAGTTTACTTATGAATGAAGTACATAAATTAAATGAAATTCTATATACCGATAATATCAATAAACAAGTAAGAATTTTAACCAGTGTCCTATCATCATGTATAGATCGATGTGCACCACTCGTGACAAGAGAAATATTTCGTCCCCCCGCTCCTTGGATAACAGATGACATAAAAAACATTATGAAAGAAAGAGACAAACTACAAAATGAAGTAAAGCTACAAAGAGATAATATCCCTTTAAGAGAAAAGTTTACAGAGCATAAGAAACAAGTAAAATCATTATTAAGTAACAGTAAGAAACAGTATTACAAAAATGAATTTCAAAACGCTAAAGGCAATATCTCTGATACATGGAAAATTGCTAAAACCATGCTTTCCAATAACTGTAATAAAAGTAGTAACATATCAATTATACCCGATGAGGTAGATGTAAGTGCTAAAGCAGAAGAGTTCAATAATTTTTTCGCTGAAGTGGGGAAAAAAACCTTTGAAAAAACAAAAAAAGAAATAATAAATGAAATCAATAATAGTAATGGTGGTAATAATAATAATAATGATGATGGTAGTAGTAATAATAATAGAAATGTTCATAATGGTGTAAATAATAATGATGGTGGTAGTAATGGTAATGATAATAGTGATGATGGTAGTAATAATAATAATAATGTTCAAGAACATAGTGCATTCAATAGAAGTAATGATGTCTTTAACCCTACTACAGTAGATTGTAATACAGTAATCTTAGTAATAAAAAATCTGAAAGACTCTAATGCATATGGATCAGATGGAATTTGTTTTCGTTTTATTAGAGATTCATTATTTGTAATAGCTTATTATCTGACGGTAATAATCAATACTTCCATAGTTACCAATATCTACCCAGATTTATGGAAAACTCCCCATGTAATTCCTGGTTTTAAAAATGGAAATCCTGACGACGTCTCTAACTATAGACCAATCTCTTTACTACCAATTTTATCAAAGATACTTGAAAAGATTGTTGCAAATCAGTTAAGTGAGTTTCTTGAAAAAAATAAACTTATTGCAAAAAGTCAACACGGTTTCAGGCCAAAATTATCAACTGAAACTGCCTTATTGAAAATATCAGATGAAATATACAAAAATATAGATAATAAGAAAATATCATTGCTACTACTACTCGATCTTTCTAAAGCTTTTGATAGTGTACACCATACCACTCTATTAGAAAAATGCAAAAAAAATGAACATTGACCCAAGCTGGTTCGAGAACTATTTAAAAAACCGCTACCAGTCAGTCAGAATAAAAGATGTAGTCTCAAGTCGCAAGAAGGTATTGTTTGGGGTCCCTCAGGGATCGATCCTAGGACCTATACTTTTTCTAATATATGTAAACGATCTAGTAAAATATTTACCTAACTGTTATGTCATTCAATATGCTGACGATACTCAAATCTTAATTGAAGGAGAAATTAATGATTTAGAAAATATTATTCGTAGAGCAGAAGAAATTTTGTATATGGCTAAACGTTACTTTCTAAAAAATGGTCTGTTACTTAATGAAACTAAAACCCAATCTATTCTTATCGGATCCAGACAATTATTATCAGAAGTTGATGACAATCTTCATATAAATTTTAACGGTAATATCATTAAGCCAATGAACTCGGTAAAGAACCTAGGTGTCTATTTTGACCGTTACATGAATTTTGAAATGCATATAGATGAAATTTATAAAAAAGTAATGGGTACTCTAATATAATCTAAAATAGGGTAA